>PVJH01032219.1:0-22901 GCA_004026705.1 Nesogale talazaci | reverse complement strand
TCACTCTCAAAACATCCTCCCTCCACTTAGGCCCCCAGTTCCAGCTCCTCATATTTCCCTTCCTCCCCAGTCCTCCTCCCCCATGAACCCTTAATGACAAATTGTTTTTTTGTTTTTGTTTTTGTTTTTTAGTTTTTTGGGCATCACTGCTCTCCAGTGGTGGGAGTAGGAGGCCCAGCCCCACTGCTGGAATTGAACCTTCATCCCAGTGGGCCGCAGTCCCGCGCACAACCACTACGCCACCGGGGCTCAGCCCAAATTACAAATTGTTAATACTTTTTTCTGTTTCATTTTTTTTTTTTTTTGGTTTTTTGGGCATCACTGCCCGCAGGTGGTGGGAGTAGGGGGCCCAGCCTTTACTCCGTGGAGCTGGAATTGAACCTCCATCCCAGTGGGCCGCAGTCCCGCACACAACCACTACGCCACCGGGGCTCGGCCCTCATTGATTGTTTTTCTAATGTTGAACTACCCTTGCACATTTCCTATGAATCTTACTTGGTCATGATGTCTTATTTATTTATTTATTTATTTATTTATTTATTTTTCATGCTGTCTTAATAATTGATAGGTGGTTGGATACTGTTGGCTAGAATTTTGTGGATAATTTTTGCATCTGTGTTTGTGAGGGATATTGGTCTATTATTTTTAGTGGTACGTTTGCTTGACTTTGGTTTCAAGGTTATGCTTGAATCATAATGAATTGGGGAATGTTGTATTGTTTTCCTTGTTTTAGAAGAGTTGTTGTGAGGGCCCATCCGTTCTGACCCTGTGCACAAAAGAACAAAGCAGCACTTCTGCCATCCTCTCAATTGTTCCTGGGCCTGAGCCTTTGGTCGCAGCCACTGTGTCCTTCCATCACTGTGAGGTCCTTCCTCTCCTCGGCTGGCCCTCCGCTAGAGGATGTCCTTCTCCAGTGGCCGGTCTCTCCTAACCCTATGTCCAAAGTACAGAAGACAAAGTCTTGCCAGACTGGCCTCTTAAGAGCACCCTGGTCCGCTTCTTCCAAGACAGATCTGGTTTTCCTTTGAGCAGCCCACGGTGCTGTCATAATTCTTCTCCAGCACCTCAATTCAAATGCATCCATTCTTCTCTGCCTCCTCTTATTTAATGCAGAAGATTGGAAATGATTTAGTTAATGTGGAAGATTACAGATTGTCTAATAGAATTCGCCACAGAAACTACCTGGGCAAGGACTTATTTTTATTTAAAAATGATCTGCTCAACTTTTCATGCTATGTGATGAGTCTGTTCAAAATGTTCTACCGCAGAAGGGACTAGTTTTGGTGGAGACTGTGTTTCTAGACGTGTATTGATTTCTTCTGGGGTTGCAAGCCTTGGGAGTGTAGTTCGTTCTTCATACTACTCGTTCACAATGCTCTTTAATTCCATCTGGTTCCATTGTGATGTGCCCATTTCATTTCTCGTGTGTTATTTTCATCATCTTTTCCTTTAGTACATTTGTCAGTGGTTTGTTGGTTTTATTAATATTTTCAAGTGGGATTGACAGAACAACTTCTTTCCTTGTGGATTTTTCTCCTTTCCTGTTTCACTTATTTTTGCTCCAATCGTTATTCCCCGTTGCCTCTTTCTCCCCCGCGTTGTTGGAGATGTTGGGTTAGAGTAGTGGTGATGGTCACTTTTGAGAGGTGCCTTTATTGGCACACGTTGTCTGCAGAGCACAGCTTCTGTTGCATCCCAGAAATTCAGAGATGATGAATTTCACTCTCATTTGAGTTGAGTTTTTTTTTTTTTAAACCGAGTAGGAGGCCATTTAAATAAGGTTCTAAACTGGGTGAGCTGAACGGTATATTGTCTAAGAATATATACAGTAGACACTACAAAATGTAAAGGAAAACAAGATCGTCACCAACAGAGAAGTCGGGATATTGGTTACTTCTGGTGGGGATGTGGTACTTTGCTTTGTGAAGGGAGTGTCCTAGGGGTAATTTTACTTAACTGTTCCCAATGCACTTTTTAATTTGCTTTTCCAAATTTAAAAAAGTAGAAATATAATTTCTGCTGCTGCCAAACTATTTATGGCCTATTGATTAGCATATAACTCATTTACTTAGCAAATGCCAGTTTTGTTTTGTTATGTTTGCTTGCTTGTTTTAGTTTTTCTTTGTGAATCAGGTAAAGATTGACAGAGCAGATCACCGGTCTGACATTCCATGATTAACACACATTTTATTCCAAGTCATACATTGCAATACCCCCACTTATTCAAGAAACTTTTATTTTTATTTCTTCTTCTTCTTTTTTTTTTTTTTTCTGCATCACTGCCCTCTGTGGTGGGAGTAGAAGGCCCAGCCTTGCTGCTGGATTTGAACCTCCAACCCAGTGGGCCACAGTCCTGCACACAACCACTATGCCACCAGGGCTCAGCAAGAAACTTTTTTTTTTTGGGGGGGGGGCATCACTGCTCTCCGGTGGTGGAAATAGGAGGCCCAGCCCCACTGCTGGAATTGAACCTCTGTCCCAGTGGGCCGCAGTCCCGCGCACAACCACTACGCCACCAGGTCTCAGCCCCAACAAGAAACTTTGAAATTTCTTCTCTTACCCAGTTTTTATCAAACAGGATATTATTAAATTTCCATGTATTTGACTCCTTTTTTTTTTTTTCATTTTACTGTCTTTTTAAAAGTAAATTGTTTTTGTTTTTGTTTTTTTGGGGGGGCATCACTGCCCTCAGGTGGTGGGAATAGGAGGCCCAGCCTTTACTCCGTGGAGCTGGAATTGAACCTCCGTCCCAGTGGGCCGCAGTCCCACGCACAACCACTATGCCACCGGGGCTCAGCCCAAAAGTAAATTGTTTTATTGGCTTATGTTTCATATGTAATACAACTGAATCGTATTAATAAGAGTTGTACAGACATCTCCACAATCAACTTTTCCCCCAACAGAAATTTATTTATTTATTTATTTATTTATTTACTCTTTTTTGGGGGGGCATCAGAAATTTATTTATTTTTTTAGGTTTTTTTTTTTTCTCTTTTGGCATCACTGCTCTCCGGTGGTGGGAGTAGGAGGCCCAGCCCCACTGCTGGAATTGAACCTCCGTCCCAGTGGGCCGCAGTCCAGAGATTTATTTATATGTGGAGGTTTTTCCCCAACAATTTTTTTTCTATGATTTTATTAGGGGCTCTTAAAACTCATAACATTCAGTACATCATTTGTATCAGGCATATTTGTACATATATTGCCATATTCATTTCCAAATATTTTCCACTTAAGTCCTTGGTATAAGCTAATCTTCTCCCCCACCCTTTTTTTTAAATATATTTTTTTAATTTTATTGGGGGCTCTTACAGCTACTACAACATTCAGTCCATCATTTGTATCAAGCACACTTATTTCCACATACATTTCCCAATATTTTCCACTTGAGCCCTTGATACAAGCTCCTCTTTAAAAAAAAAAAAATCTCCCCTTTCCCCTACCCCCCCCTTTTTTAAAAATTAATCATTTTATTGGGTTTCCCCAACAATTTTATTGGCATTTAATTCACGAATAACTCAGTCACATCAGGGAGAGTTGTAGTCATCACCATGGTCAGTTTTAGAACTTTTTTAAAAAATTTTGTTATCGTTATGAGCTCCAAGATCAATTTTAGGACATGTACTTCTTTCTTGTACTCATGTCACCAGCTCCCCCAAATTCCCTGCCATACCCACCCAAAAGCCATCAACACAGTCACTGTCACTATAACCCTACCCATCCTGGGTTCTTCTTTTTTTTTTTTAAAAAATTGTTTTTTTTTTTAAATTTTATTGGAGGCTCTTACACCTCTTATCATAATCCATACATATATCCATTGTGTCAAACACATCTTTACATATGTGGTTTTCATCTTTTTCAGAACATTTTCTTTCTACTTGAGCCCCTAGCATCAGCTCCTCATTTTTAATCCTTCCCTCTCCCATCTTAGGTTCTTACACTGAAAGACATAGGAACAAGTAATACAGAATCACAGAACAGAACAACACTGTACTCTGCATGATAGCAAGGCCATTCATATCCCTGGTCCTTGTCAAAGAAGATTCACTGGAGGTTTAGTGCATGTGTGGGCCTTGCTAATGGGCTTGGGGCTCCCACTGTTATCCATATTTAAGTTCTAACACCATTCCCTCCTTCGGTTGTGGCTTCATTCATAATTTTGGGGCAGGACATCACTGCCCTCTGGTGGTCGTGGGAGCTCCCCAGCGATGCTCCTGAGAGCCGCTGCCGCATTTGAACCACTAAGCCCGTGGGCCGCAGCCCCGCACTCAACCACTTAGGCCGCCAGGTTGCAGCCTGGGCTTCATTCATAATCATCATTCGTAATTCTTGGACCACACAGACTGGTGTGTGCCTCTTCTCTGCGGGCCTCCTTGGCAATTCATGGCTGCTTGTTCAAAGACAAGTCTAAGATCCCAGACGCTCGTCTTTCTGATAGCCAGGCACCAGCTAGCTTCTTCACCACACTTTGCTGTAGCACCCATATCTTCCATCATCTCCTCGTGAGGACAAACGCAAACAGGATCGGGTAATAAAAACTGTTTTCAGATCAAGGCTAGAATTAAGTGTGAACCCCAAAGCCATTCATATGTGTCTCTGGTTCACTTTAGAGGCATCATAACCATTTTAAGTCCGAGAACATTATAGATCATCCTGGAGTATAAAGTAGTCCTATTGATGGTGTCCTTAACTTAGCTAATGGTGTAGAATTTAAAATACTATTGAGAAAGGACATTATACAATCCTAGGCCAGACTCCTACTCCCACCACCTGAGGGCAGTGATGCCCCCCCCAAAAAAAAAAGAAAAAAACAACAATCATAGGCCAGTTATAAACCTCAGTACATGCTTAGTTGACTTGTACGGATTAAACTCTGAAGTGGCTGGACTGGACACGAACAATGGGAGTTGGGGATCGAGCAAAACCTCTAACAGTGTTCCCTCACAATGGCAGTACATGTCATCATAAAGCAAGGAGAGCAGTGCAGTAGTATATGTGTGAGAGGCTCAGCCCCGGTCACTGGGCACCTTCAAGGCGAGAGAGCCACCCCAGAGTGCGACGACTACCAATTCTGGGAGCTCGCAATAGGTTTCATCTGGTTCTGAAACACTCAAGGAATTTCAGCCTTAAGACCCAGGACTGCGGTGAGTTTGGGGTCAAGCCCAATGCACATACTGGGGGTTCCACATCAGGTCCTTCTAGTGTGGTCTCTCGAGGGCTCCATGCGTCCCAAAAGAACACAGTCGAAGGTCCCAGGAATCTGTTAATGCACGTGGCCTGGCTTGGCAAGGGCTGGACAGACACTACAGCAAACGTGGCCAACGAGGAACATGGTCCCGGGTGTACTCGTCCCTAGGTGGCTCCTCCTCCCTGTTTACCTGCCACAAGAAGTGAAGCCACTTCCTCCCGGTGCTCTGTGTCCCTCCCCGCACCCTGACTCGAATGTCTCATCGGTTCACTTACCACTTTGGCCTGACCGAAGCACAAGGTGTGGTGTGGCCACAACCGAAGAGCTTTCTCTCCCACGTCCCCCCAAACCGACCCCTGCTGAAGTGAGGTGTCCCCTGTGAGGGTGATTTTACAGGTGTACGTGTAACAGGTGGACACAGAACAGGGTCTCTGCCTTGTTGCTTGGGGGATTTGTTGAATTGGAATTTTGTGATGTCACCTGCAAAGACGCTCTGCAGCACTCCAATGTTTTTAAATGTAGTGCACCAGTTCTAGAGCATGCCCGTGTGTGCTGGAACAGAAGGCGTGTGTATATGGCACCGTTGTGGGCGGAGCGTTCTGCAGGTGTCTAGAAGGTCGAGTTGGCCAATTGTATTGTTTAAATCAGCTCTAACTGTTGGGTCTCTGGTTGCACAGTTCCTGGAGAATTGTGTTTTAATGTCTCCTACTAGTATTAGCTAAGAAGCCCTGTCGTTTGTTTGGTTTTTGTTAATTTTTCTAATTCTTCCTCTAATACATTAGTGTTAATAGATTTGCTTTCGGTTTTCCTAACTCTGTCTTCCATTGATTCAGTCACACTCCTTTATCCTCCCAAAATTATTTCTGAAATTTTAATCGCTGGATTTCTATCTGCTGTTTTTGTATGGTGTCTCATTTGACATTTACCCTGTCAGTTTATTCTTGTGGTATTTTCCTGAATTCCTCTATGTTTTGTCTGTGTTTTCCATGATTTTGTCCATGCTCTTTCATCGCGTCTGACTCTTCTGACTGGTCGGAATTGTGGTTCCTTTTCTGGCTCCGTCTTGGGGTCGCTGGTTTGAACCACCTTGACCTTTTCCTTTCCACCTGTCGCCTTCAGGACAGTGTGGTGTGATCGTATTAGTTGGTGACAGTGTGTGTTGCGATGTCTCACTCGAGTCTTACTTTATTCTAATGGCTACATGCAGGCAGGTGTGGGGGTGAGGGGGGCGCGTCGCTGTGCACCCGGGTGTGACAACGTTCAAGACCCACAGCTGGTCTCTGGGAAGATGAGGGACTTGCGTTCACGGCTCATGTCGAGCAGCCAGACGCAGACGGAGCTGGTATTCCCTGCTGCCCCTCATTGATCAAGTGCCATCGAGACAGGCAGTGGCTCTCACCCAGTGGGTAATTGCGGTAGCATGGTTGCATAGAGGCCATTGCTGCCTCCTACCAGGTTGGACCAAAGAAAAGAGAGGAAGAATTGAAAAGAAACCACCACTCACCCACATACACAGTGAGAGGAGGGGAAGATTAGGTAGCCCAGACCACGGTGGTGGTTGCTGACTGGAGGCAGCAGGGTCTAGGGCTCGGTCCGTGAGCCTTCTCTCCATGGACCTCGGAGGTGTCAAGGTTGTGGGGCTCAGCTCCCTTACCCACGAATGCCAGCTGCCTGACTTGCACCTAAGAGTACATGCCTCCACACTCAGGCCTGGGCAAGCCCCCTCGTGGTCCGCAGGAAAACCGAGAAGATCAAGAGGGATCCCACCCCGTGGTGACCAGTGTGGGCACCTCTGCAGTCCCGGGGGTGCTGAGCTATTCCCCGATCCCTGCCCTGATTGCAGGGCTGTTTGCGGAGCTTCCAGGTGGCCCCTGGGAAGAGGTTCTTTGGCTTTTCCATGTCTTCAGCCACATCGGCCTTCTTGACCGTCCCATCGGAAATATGTGCAAGTGTCCGTTAGTATTGCACTCTTGAAGCCCCACCTAGCTAATCTTCAGCTGGCTTCCTCGGTTTTTGAGGCCATGGATTTGTTACCTTCTTAAAAGATCTCCAACCTGAAAAAAAATAATAAGTTTTAAAAAAGGTGCCAGCCCTTCATCCAGTGACAACAGCCTTCTCTCACAGGCTGTGCAGGGACAGGTTCCTGTGGTCACACGTCCTCCCAACTTGATCTTGACCGTTAGAAGTGGGTCGGTAAGGGTTCCTGGGGACTTACCGGGGTCCTCACCCTGTGGATAACTGTGCTCTTGTTTGCAGGTCAAGGTAACGGGGTTCTTGTTTTCCCAGGTACAAGAGCAAGTGGTTTCTTCTGACTCCATTTCATCTTCTGCTAGTAGTTTTTGGAACTCCAGCCCCGTCCTTTGCAGCAAGCAAAACATGCCGATGTTAAATAAGGGCATCCAAGCAGGTAAGCTTGAATTTCAACGTCTTCATGGAAATACAAGCAGTAAGCACATGAGAAGGTACTTGACCTCACTAATAGTAAAAAAAAAATTAAACTATATCCAAGTAGCATTTTTCACCTATCAAGTTGCCTGAGATCCAAGTTTCATAGCAAGTGTGTGGGCCAGAGAATGTACTCTTTTTTGTTTGTTTGTTTTTTGGGGAGGGGGGCATCACTGCCGGTGGTGGGAGTAGGAGGCCCAGCCCCACTGCTGGAATTGAACCTCCGTCCCAGTGGGCCGCAGTCCCGCGCACAACCACTGAGCCTTCAGTCTGGTCATCTCTCTTCGTGACTCTTGACCCAGGCTGTGGACTTCTTGCGTTTATAAGCATGCTGGGTATGTACCGGTTAACTACAGAAGTGCATGTGGATCTGTGAAAACGAGTCTACAGAAAGGTACCAGGGCTGTCCTGTTGGCCCTAGCAAAAGACGGAAATCAACTTAAATGTCTTCCCAAAAGCTGAATGGCAACATGGACAAATACCATACAAGTACGTTCTACATAGCATGAAGTGACTCTGCACTACTACTGAACCCCCAAGGCACATAGTTAAGAAGGAAGACAAAGTAAGGAACGAGGCAGCGTAGAATCACAAGCCACTTCATGTATTTAAAATGAAAAAAAGAAGACACTTCGGGCTGAGCCCCGGTAGCGTAGTGGTTGAGTGCGGGACTGCGGCCGACGGGCTTGGCGGTTCAAATCCAGCAGCAGCAAGACTGGGCCTCCCACTCCCACCAGAGGGCGGTGAGGCCTAAAAAAAAAGACAATTGCTTGAGTCAGTAGAAATAAGTTAACCGGGGGCTGAGCCCTGGTGGCGTAGTGGTTGTGCGCGGGACTGCGGCCCACTGGGACGGAGGTTCAATTCCAGCAGTGGGGCTGGGCCTCCTACTCCCACCACCGGAGAGCAGTGATGCCAAAAAAAAAAAAAAAAAAGTTAACCGGGAGTGCTGAGCCCCGGTGGTGTAGTGGTTGTGCGCGGGACTGCGGCCCACTGGGACGGAGGTTCAATTCCGGCTCCCAGGAGCAAAGGCTGGGCCTCCTACTCCCACCACCAGAGGGCAGTGATGCCTAAAAAAAAAAAAAAAGTTAACCGGGATCGAACAGGGTTGTGAACTGTGTGAGTGGAGAACAGGATTGGCAAGGAGATTTCTTCCTTCGATTATTTGGTTCTGTAAAGCAGAAAGAAATGAACCTGTTCTTTAGTTGTGGTTGTTGCTGTGTCACACCCCCACCCCCTTGAAGTCTTTCATCTTCGCCTGTCAGCCAGGTGTTTCCCAGGTGGCCACCTTTGCTGGGTGCTTTTTGTGTGCTCATCAACTGCCTGATATTCTCTTCTGAGTTACCTTTTACAACAGGTGAGAGACCTGGACATACTAGCTGTTTTGCCGCTGGGCCCATCATACCAAGAAGAAGAGGGGTGTTCTAGCCAAGAACCCCCATGCACCTAACAGCCCCACCAATCAGAGTTAAGCTGCCCTGTCAGGTTCCCAAGGCTGTAAATCTTCATGCAAGCTGACACCCACACCCTCACCCCCATTCACATCTTTCTCCCACGAAACTGCTGGTTCTCACTGCTGACTGGAAGTGATGCCCTCTGGGTGTGCCTGTCACCATTGAGGGCACTGGAAAGCCCCATCTTTCTCGCTGGGAGCTGCTGGAGGTTTGGAATCGCCGACCATGCTTCCCCACTTCACCGGCAGGGCTCCTACGCTGGGGGTGCTGGCAGCGGGTTCAGGCAGCTGGTCTTTAGGAGCACTTTGACCACTGCAGTGCCAAACGCCAGGTTTCCTGATGCCCCGCCCTGGCACCTGGACTACAAACTGGAAAGGATAGAGTTCATCTAGGATCTTGCAGGCAGGTGGAGTCTGGGGGAAATGTAGAAGAGACCACCCCGTGCCGAGCTCAGAGGAGAGCGGGCTTCCACATCAGACCTAAATGGTGTTGCAGACCCGCAGCCCTGGCCTTTTGGAATCAGTCGAGTCCAGCCAGCTTTGGAACGTCACATCGAAATGTCCTTGTCCGAACTCTGAACACAGGTTGTAAATGGAGGCCGCTTCTCTGTGTTCGATGGTGTCCCAACCACGTTCCCTGCCAGCGATTACTGTGATTACATCCTGACCCTCCGAGACAGGGGAGAGCTGCCCCAGTGGGTCTGAGATGGTCTCTCTTTGTAGGGGGCGAGAGCCACCTTGTTCTCCCCCGAGGCATAATCACTACATCTCCAGGGGCCCGAAGTGGAAGAGACATTTCCTTTCCTGTCCTTTGAGCAAAGTTCAAATAGCAGTGCTTCTGTTGGCACTGCACTGCAGACAGCAGTGTTCCTACGGGAAGCCCCCACCCTAGACGAGGATGCTGGGGCCCTTCGACCTTGGGAGTGCCATGGCAGAAATCCTGTGTCCTGTGCACTGTCTGGTCTTGCCCCCAGCCTGGTGAATGGCAAGGACAGCTTTACAGTCTACGCTGACTCCTTGGGACTTTTTTTTTTAAGGTGTTAAGAGTTTTGAATTGGAGCGAGCTGTTTGTTCCAAGGCATGTGTGTGCCCTGCTGGATGATGCTCCAGTGGGATTTGTGCAGGTAACACCTGGCTTTGTCCTCTGAGTTGACTTCTGTTTCGGAGTCTTCGGAGAAAGAAACCGGCAAGTTGCCAAATTGTCCTGTATTACTGACCACCAGAAAGTAACTTTCTTAGGTGCCAGGCAGGCCACTTAGGATAGTCCCTCCTCTGTGGAGCCACAGGTAAGTATTTATTGCTGTGCTTTGAAAAGTGTCCCTGAGGTAGTGTGCCTATACTGACTGACCTGGCAGCATGCGTGTCCGAGAACAGCTGCTGGTGCATAGGAGGAAAATCTGCTTGTGAGCCCCTCTCTGAGGTTGGTGGTTCTTAGCCCCACAGGAGAGTCTCCTGGGTTCTTTAAAAATTTCACACCCCAAACTAATTGCATCAGAAGTGATACAAATGAGGGCTACACTTCAGTATCCCTCTGTCCTTTGTAAACTTGGTTGTGAATTAAGTGTGGGGTTTTGCATCTCTCTGCGAGGATCCCTGGTTGGCACACTGGTGACCCATTGAGCTGCTAACCCCAAGGCCATGAGTTCTGAACCACCAGCTGCTCCCCGGGAGAAAAATGAGGCTTCCTATCCCTATAAAGTTGCAATCTGAGAAACCCACAGGGACAGTTAGTTCTACCCTGTCCAATAAACTCCCAAGGAGTTGGAATCAACTTGATGGCGTGAGTTTGGTTTGATTTTTACATTTCAGATACATCAGTGTTTTTCAAGAGATTTCCAAAAGAATTTCAAAGAGCTTCCATATGATTACAAGGTGTAGCCAGAGTTGAAAATCAGCAATACACTTCCCCTCTTTCCCTTCTCCTTTTCGACCTCTTTTGTTCCCTTTGTACACATGCGCGCATCCCTGCAAGCACTTAGGCAGACACGCAGGGGCCTTCCTCTCGGAGGCCATGGAAAGGTTTCAGGGACGGGAGCATCAGCCTTCCGGTGAGCTTCCAGCCTGCCCCCGAGACTGGTGAGATCTCTCCCCTCAGGCAACTTGGACATTGTTGATGGCGCCAGAAAGCACACGCGGGACGTGGGGCAGAATTTCCCCACTCCGAGTTCCAGCGAGGCTCAGTTAGCGGAGGACAGCGATGGGAGTTCCTCCCTGTCGGAGCTAAAAATCGAAGAGAAGCAGTTCCCCACGGGCCATGCCTCGGACAGGAAGTTACGGAAGAGCATGACAAGTCTGTGTGAAGGTCAGTGTCCAGTTTTCGGTTGTGTCACCGAGGCACTAATGAATGTGAAGCTTCCCTTCCCATGCTCAGAGCCCTTATTTTAAAGGGCTCCTGGTCGAGCCCCTCATCCACCCCCTGGGCAGATTCCCCGAGGAGCTCGCACAGTCCCTACCCTGCAGTGAAGCCGGACACCCCGGCACCTGTTACAGACATGTCTGTCAAGAGAACTCTGTGGACCATGAAGAGGGAGAGCTCTCTTTTTCTCTCTCCTGAAATAATTTTTTGTTGTTGTTTTTCTCCTACAGGCATCTCATGGTTTGTTCCTGCAGAAAATTTGAAGTCTGGATCCAAGAAGGAAAATCTGCCCAGGTTTTACGGCCCCGCTCTGGCCTGGTTCGAGCCAGTAACGAACACCAAGCCCTGGAGGGAGCCGCTGCGGGAGAAGAACTGGCAGAGCCGGACGGCGTGTCTGGTGTGCCTTGACGACCCCTGCAAGGGCGAGTGCATGCACCCACTGCGGCCCTTTGTCAGGGCAAGCCTACAGGTACTGTGACGGGGGCGGCGTGGCTGCCTTTTAATCACTTTGCTGGGGGCTCAGACAGCTCTTACTACTACGATACATTGCATCCATCGTGTCAAGCGCCTGTGTGCATATACTGCCATCATCATTTTCTTTTTTTGGGAGGGGGGGCATCACTGCCCTCTGGTGGGAGTGGGAGCTACCCAGCCTTGCTCCTGGAGAGCTGCTGCTGGATTTGAACCGCCAAGCCAGTGGGCTGCAGTCCCGCACTCAACCACTGCGCCACCGGGGCTCAGCACCGTCATCATTTTCAAAACATGGTCCTTCTACTTGAGCCCTTGGTATCAGCTCCTCAGGCTGTCCCCTTCCTCTCCCACCCTCCCTTGAGCCCTGTATAATTTATAAATTATTATTACTCTGTCATATCTTATACCGTCCGATGTCTCCCTTCACCCACTTTTCTGTCTTTTGCCCCCGTGGGAGGGAGTTATATGTCGGTCCTTGTGATCATTTCCCCCTTTGTCTCCCCACCTTCCCCGCACCTTTAGCTGCATTTTTTTTGCGGGGGGGGGGGGGGGGGGCATCACTGCCCTCAGGTGGTGGGAGTAGGAGGCCCAGCCTTTGCTCCGTGGAGCTGGAATCAAACCTCCATCCCAGTGGGCCGCAGTCCTGCGCACAACCACTACGCCACCGGGGCTCAGCCCTTTAGCTGCATTTTTAAGGTGTGGCAAGGGAAAGATGCAGAGAAGTTAAATCTGTGACTCAGCATTCTGAAGGACAAGCATGTGGCCCTCTTGCTAGCTCTCTCGCAGCTCATCTGGTTCCACCACATCCCAGCCTGAGTTCGCGTCATTACTCGAGGCGGCCTTATTATTGACCATTCTACTTCAACCCTTGTGCTGGGCCAGGGCTGCACATCGAGTCCCCGAGGGCAGCCTGCAAAGTGCTCTCAGAGGCCGGATGTATATAGCCTGGCATTTGAGCCTCCACTCACTAACGCCGATTCCTGCCAAAACTCTGGGCTTTGAAGACACCAGGTTCCCCCCAAGCTAAAGGCTATTACTTAGACATAAGCAAATACTTTGCAAGATTGGTCTTCCGGGTGTGAAGGCTTCAAGCCATAGTCTTGTGGAACGACTCGGTTAATTGGCATACTATACTTTGTAAAATGTACATCTCACATTCCAGCATGGCAACTACTCTCAAGGGTCTTAAAAGCTTGCAAGCAGCTGTCTAAGAGGCAGCCCTTGGTCTCTACTCATCCAAAACCAAAGGGACAAAAAGGAAGCAGGGACTCGGCAAAGAAAAGTGGGTGCAGGACTCACGGTCGGCACCTCAGTTTCTGAAGCTTGGGGGGCCTAACCCAGGGGTCGGCAGACTGGGGCTCACGAGCCATCTGCGGACCTTTCGGTGTGAGCGTGCGGCGCTGAAGTCACATTGGAAACGTAACGGTTATTTCACATCACGGCAATTTCATTTGTTTGCAAAAACATGTTTCAGGCTCCTGAGTGATTTTAAAGATGTTAGGAGGGACAGGATCAACTCCTCGGTCTCAAGAGTTTGCCGATCCCTGGCCTAACCTACTGCTCCCCTTTCAGACCAACACCCAAACCCCAAACTGCCCAGCCCCAGCCTGGCAGTCGAAAACTTTGTATTATTATAGCCCGTAATACAGGATCGAGTGTAGGTAACTGCTTTTAAAAGCAGCCCCGCCCCCCTTGGATCACATCCGCCCTGAGAGGAAGCAGGACCTGGGCCACGCATTCGCACCAGAGCCACAGTAGATGGATGGGTCTTTCTAGGACAAGGAGAACAGACTTTTTTTTTTGGGGGGGGGTGGGGCAGGGGGGACATCACTGCTCTCCGGTGGTGGGAGTAGGAGGCCCAGCCCCACTGCTGGAATTGAACTTCCGTCCCCGTGGGCCGCAGTCCCGCGCACAACCACTACGCCACCGGGGCTCAGCCCTAAGGAGAACACTTTTGACACCGAAACTGCCCAAGGGGCCCCCTTTTAGGTCAGTCGCAAAGCGGAGGCGCCTAAAATCATGGCCCCCGTGAGGGGTGCGCTCCTTCAAGGCAGTGTCTCCTCAAGCAAGGACGCACAGTTAGGGGGCGGGAAAGACAGTGCGGCAGTGGCCCCCCCAGAGCAGAACCTCTGAGGAGCGTGACAGGGCGGGAGTGGTGAGCACGGGTTCCCTGAGAGCGCCCCTCTGTGTGTGCACTGCTTGTTTAGGAGAGTGTTTTAAAGCGCTTCAGGCCCCAACTCCATACCCCTGTGAGAGCTAGGGAGAAAGGCTACTTTCCGAGACCTTTGTTGGACGCGAGTGCTAACATCCCAGCCACTTGCAGGCCGACCCTAATGGTTCTGGGCCCACTCCAAGGCGCTGCTTTGATCCTGTGGCTTTCCAGGCCTGCAGGAGCTTGGCCCCCCAAGGACCGGTGAGCAGCAGTCCTGTTGGGCTCTGGATACCAAGAGCAGCATTGCAGGCAGGCAGGGCCTGCTGAGCTGTCACTCCAGCCCGGGCTTTCTCTCTCCTCAGGAAGCGCTTCACTTCCACAGACCGGACTTCATCTCACGCTCCGGCGAGCGGATCAAGCGCCTGAAGCTGGTGGTGCAGGAGCGGAAGCTGCAGAATGTGCTGCAGAGCGAGCGGGAGGCGCTCTTCAACATGGGCCCAGTGGGGCCTGCCAGCCAGGGGAACGCGCGCCCCTGCGCCGCCAGGCAAGGTAGGGCTCCTCCCTCCCAAGGAGAAAAGTGGCCACCGTGGGGGGCCGAAGGGCACACGCAGTCACTGTATCTTGAAAGGAGCATACAAAAAAAAAAGAAAAAACATGCACAGGAAGAAGAGATGGGAGGCGGAGGGGGGGGAGATCACAGGTTTATTGACATCTACTTCACATACCTTACGAAAAATTCAGTGGTTTAAATGTATTAAAATAAATGAAACAATCACAGTTGACTTTAGAACATTTTCTTCATTTTTGTACTCATTGTTCGGAGCTGCCCGTTTCCCCCAACCTCGCCTGCCAAACCCTCTGAAATGATTATTCTGGTTTCTGTCTCTGTAGATTTACCTATACCGGATTTCACATAAAGGAAATCACACCGATAACAACAACCGCAGGACAGGAAACCCAGAGCAGCTCAATCCAAACGAAAGCAGAAAATAAATAGAAGCCACAACCAGTTTAAAAAATGAGTTGAGGGGCTGAGCCCCGGTGGCCTAAGCGGTTGAGTGCGGGACTGCGGCCTGTGGGCTTGGCGGTTCAAATCCAGCGGCGGCTCTCAGGAGCAGCACTGGGTAGCTCCCACGACCACCAGAGGCAGTGATGCCCCCCCCCAAAAAAAATGAGTTGAGAGGGAAAACCAATGATACGATGCTGACATGTAACATATCCCTGTCTGCTTCAGTGCACTTTCTATGGCGTTGCATCCGAGGGCCAGGCCAGGCCCTTCGAGGAGGGATATGTTGTGCACTCCCTCTGTGTCCATGCCAGTGGGTTCTGAAGAAAGGGGCTCGCCCGCCCGAGAAGGTGGTGCTGAGCCGAGGCCCGGTGCAGCTCCGTGTGGTGCCCTCACTAAATGCCAAGGCAGGGGGTCCTTCCTCAGTGTCTCACAGAGGAGCAAGCTGGGATGGGGCAGCCCCCCCAGGATCACAGGTGCAAGCCCCTCGAAAACAGGAATGGGGCCAGTGACTCCAGGAGCATAGGGGGAAGGAAACAGGGAGGGATGGAGCGCAGTCATGCCAGAATGATCCCCTCAGGGGAAGAATGCCAGGACAGTAGGTGAAGGGATAGAATGGGCCGTGTGAGGTAGGTCTAAATAATAATAAAATATATATAATAAGGGTTCGTGGGGGGTGGCAGGGTGGGGGAGAAGGTAAACAGGAGCTGATATTACAGGGCTCAAGATGAAAGAGATTGTGTCGAAATTGTTGGTGCCAGTAATTGTGCATATCTGAGGTCACGAATATACATTTTATTTTACAATATATGTAAGAGCCCCCAGTAAAAAAATAAAAAAAAATAAAAACATTTCTTTTAAAAAGATACATCATAAGTGTAAGATCTGGAATTAGAGTCCAGAGGGGCTAGCATCAGAGTCTGTGTTCTGAGTGAGGTCCCAAACAAAATCACCAGATGTTTCCATCACAGCATTCCCTGCAGGCCCCTGTGTGTCAGTAGCCCAGGCCTCTCCGTTTGCCCAGGCCTGTTGCACAGAGCTGTGTCTTCATGGGCCTCGGGTTGTGACCAGTGTGCTCCAGGCAGCGGCCGCTGCTTCTCGTGGGTCTGCAGCACAGCACCCTCCAGTGACTGACTGTCCGCTCCCCACCCCTTCTTCTGTCGCCTAGGCTTCATGGCTGCCCAGAGGAGTAAAGCTATTGGAAGGAAGGAAATGATTCAGAGGTCTAAACGGTAAGGTCAAACCAAAGAACCGATGACCCGCCCCCGGGGCCTGCGTGGATCATGGGTAGAAGAATCGACACTGGTCTTTATCTATGAGTCAGCCTCTTCTGAATTAGAAATCTGAACTGAACTTTTTTTTTAAGCGTTATGTGGGGTGGGGGTGGCGTGCTTTTATCTTAGAAATTCCATTTCTAGGCATATAATCAATGATAAGAGAAAAACTCTTGTGACATTAAGTTCTATCCAAAAGTCAAATGTCAGGAGTGTGGGCGCTGCTGTCAGTCAAATATAGGCTTTGAAAAAGTGGGGAAGGGCATGTGTGGGTACAGTGTAAAGTATCTGCAAAGATAACAGAAAAAGAAAAGAAAAACTTGGGCTGAGCCCCGGTGGCGTAGTGGTTGTGCACGGGACTGCGGCCCACTGGGACGGAGGTTCAATTCCAGCAGTGGGGCTGGGCCTCCTACTCCCACCACTGAGAGCAGTGATGCCCCCCCCCCAAAAAAAAAAAAAAAGAAAAGAAAAGAAAAACTAACAGTGGTTGCTTTTGGAAAGT
Source organism: Nesogale talazaci (assembly GCA_004026705.1). NCBI lineage: Eukaryota > Metazoa > Chordata > Mammalia > Afrosoricida > Tenrecidae > Nesogale > Nesogale talazaci. The sequence continues at coordinate 6,060 of PVJH01032219.1, read as the reverse complement.
GCCTGGGGTACAGCAGCAGGGAAAGACTTCGTTGCTGCTTGAATTGGTGCCATCGCATGCGTTCGCTGTGCATTACTTAATTAACCCCCGTCCCTTAGCTAGACGTCCACTTAAAAGTACAGTGCTGATGGTAGTATTTTTGGGTGCCATGCACATGGTTCTCAATGGCTGAGTCCTCAAAAGTGGGCAGCCTAGGCCGTTCTGAGTCTGGGGAAGCTCCCCTGAAGCCGCTGCACTTGGGGTGACCTTGGAAGTCCCAGTGACCTAGAACTTCCCACAGCACACAAGCCACTCGCTTCCACAACCCGGCCGCCAGAAGTTGCTGCTGGATTCAGAAGAGAATGGGGAACTAGGGGTGTCATTGCCGACAGCAGATGGCTCTTGGCTGAGGATGTTTACTTGTATGGACTACATAAAGGCACCCGACTGTGAACCATGAAGAGCTACAGTTAACCTGGAGCAGAAAGGAAGTCCCAGAACACTACTCTGTGCTCGTGCAGACCCTGTACGTGGATCCGGAGGCAAAGAGAACAAGGGAGACAGGCGCCGCATGGGCTACCATCAAGAAAGGAGTGTGTCAGGGCTGTTTGCTCTCCCCACGCTTGTTCCGTCTGTGTCCTCGCTGAGCCCAGGGTCAGAGAAGCTGGAGTCTGTGCAGCAGAAGGTGGCATCGGCACTGGAGGCAGGCTGGTGAACAACCTGGGGGATGCAGATGGCACAACCTGGCTTGCTGACAGTGAGGGGGACTTGAGGCACTCGCGGATGGAGATCAAGGATTGCAGCCTTCAGTGTGGATGATCGCACAGTGTAAGGAAAAATCCCCCAGATCGGACCAATAGGTGACATCATGACAAATGGAGAGAGAGTTGACGTTGTCAAGGAATTCGTCTTCCATGACTGCATCGTCAGTGCGCATGGGAGCAGCAGTCAAGAGGCCGTGCAGTGCAGTGCATGGGGAAACCTGCTTCAAGTGTTGAAAATCCAGGAGGAAGCTCTGAGGACTCACGTGCACCTGACCCAAGCCATGCTATTTTCAGTCTCCCCTCATGCATGTGAAAGTTGGAGCTGAGCCCGCTGGCGCAGTGGTTGTGTGCGGGACTGCGGCCCACACGGTTGACAGTTCAAATCCAGCAGCAACTCTCCAGGAGCAAGGCTGGGCTTCCTACTCCCACCAGGGCAGTGATGCAGGCGGGGTGGGGGTGGGGGGGGGAGAAAGTTGGACATGGAATAACGGAGAGTGAAAGGTGGCATGTGCCTTATCTATGTGGCAACAGTCCATTTTTGCAGATAGAATGAGAAGCAGTTGACCCCCACACCCTGTGTTGTACTCCTTTCCCTGAAGGAACTGTAGTCTCCCTAGGACATGGGCACCTGAAGGCCTCCAGGCCCAGCTAGTCTAGGACTAAAGTGCAGTTCTGAGCGTGCACCCCGGCTGATCAGTGGAGAAAAGAGCGGCCTTGTGAGCAGTCACCTCAGTTTGGGTGGCGCGAAGACCTCGACAGCCATCATGCTGTGATCCGCACCCCCGTAACCCTCACACCCCTCTGCCCTTTCCTAGGATTTATGAGCAGCTCCCGGAAGTTCAGAAACGGAAAGAGGAGGAGAAGAAGCAATCAGAATACAAGTGCTACCGGCTGCGGGCCCAGCTCTATAAAAAGGTCAGTCGGTCCCGCTGGGTCAGGTTTGTCAGGTGACAGAGCCGTCCAGAGCGTCCTAGCCGACCTCTCTGAGCACCTGTTCAGACCTGGCCAACATGGTGGCGCCTCGGACAGAAGCGTGTCAGGCGCTGGGCTTCTGCCAAACTTTGGGAGATGATGGCACCTGTGAACAGATTTCAAATCTGGTCTGTCATAAACACCCTCCCTTCTCCCCACCCCCACCCCCACACACACCTTAAAGGTCTGCTTCTCCCTGCCGTCAGCCTTGGTTGTACAGGGCCGTGAAAGCAGCAGAGGGTCGTGTCGGACCCCCTCAAGCCCCCCTGCCGTCACCTTCCCTTCTCCGATGCCCTGTGTGGACACCAAGCTTTCTCTCATGACTCCCCACTTCCCTGCTGGATTCGATCGTTCCCCCGCAATGACCAGACAGAACCCACAGTCGTGGGGTTTATGGGAGACGTTAACAAGTCACACCACAAGTTAGACAGGCTTCTGCCTCCCTCGACCACGCGCTCCCTCACAGTCTCAGCGACTCCGCAGTACTCCTGGGCTGGCTCTTCAGGCCTGCCCCGTGGTCTCCACCCCTTCAGACAGGCCGAGAACGCGCCCCACTTCCAGTGGTCCTGCGCTTCTCCTTCCTGCTTCCGATACGGCGCTGATCCCCAGCCGCCCGGCCTTGAAGGAGGTGCTGCTCTTGCTCCGCTGCAGACCACCCTCCTGGGAAACAAGGGCGCTGACCTGGCTCACACCTCTACTGAGGGGAAGCTTAAGCCACCTCCACCTCCACCTGTGGCAGAGAGCCCCCCCCCCCCGCCCTAGAGAACGGGGTTCTGACCACAGCCATAGAGGTTACAGTGTGGCAGGGTGGCTGTCAGCCCTGTGGCCCCTTCCTCCAGCGCATTTGGAAGGGAGTCAAGTTTTACCCTCCCAGGCCCTCCTGGACGTCCTGCGGGAGATGCCCAAACCGACCCGAATAGGAGGGTTTCCCTCCAGACTCCCGACACACTGGTTCTCTGCCCCCTGTGGCTAGATCGTCATATGACTCTTGCACTTTGAGAGTGAACCGGCAAGTGTCTGAATGTGGTCTCGGAGTGGGCAGCTAGGAAAGTCAGAGGTCCCCAAGCCGCTACCATTTTCGGACCACGGCCATAGCGAGCTCAGTGTTTTCACAAGGGGCCCGGGTGCTGCCACTGGTTCCCGAGGGTACCAGGCTGGGCCAGAAGGGCCGAGGTCCTGTTTCCTTCCTCCCCTCCCCCTCCCCGCTGACTCTGAAAGTCAGAGACGGAAACACCGTCCGTACCAGACTGCCATGGGGTCAGAGGCCAGCGTCCTCTGCCAGGCAGCCCCTGGGCAGAGGGACCCAGTGGGGCATCTGCACCCAGGACCAATGTCTTGGGAGGGCTTGTGTGTGTGTGAGTAGGTGGACTGATTCGCCTCACCGGATTAGTGACCATCTGCGATTATTGATCTCTTTCCTAGGAACAGTTCTGCTAATAGATACATCGTTAGCAGAAAATGCTAAAGCGGATGGAGGTCTCTTCCGCAATGTGGGTGGTGGGTCGCGGCTGGCTGCCTCTGAGGGGAGAGGAGCTGACTTCCTTCTGCCCTTTTTTCCCTCCACAGAAAGTGACCAATCGACTATTGGGAAGAAAAGTTCCCTGGGATTGACAAGAGATTATTTTCCCGAGCCCCTGGAAGTATATTTTATAAACCTGAAGAAGAACAGGCCTTTCTTTGATGTGTCTGCGTTTAATAAAGTGTCCTCTATGTCCATGTGTAACTGACCAGTGGCCTCCGCACGGGTCCGGGGCAGAGCCCTGTTTGAGTCCTGCCCCTCTCAGGTCTGGGGTCGTGCTGTCCGCACTGCGGCCTCGCCTACCCGCTGTCCTGTCCAGCGAGCTCTCATAACCCTAGTGTCCAATGAGTACTTTTTATATATACACGTGTTTTTATACTTTTAGAAAATAAATGACGTCTGATTGACTTGCAGTGCAGCGAGCACAAGAGGGTCTTTTCTTTCCCATCTGAGGTGTGCAGGGAGCCCCCCTGGAAGGCCACAGTCTAAGAGAGGGGCTGTCAGGATGGCACATGGCCCGTGTCTGTAGGAAGAAAGCAGGACCCGTGCGCCTGTTTGGGTGTGTGTATGTGTTCCTGCATGCGTGTCTGCGTGTGCATGTGACTGGGGACAAGGGTCCCTCCGGGTCTGCGCCAAGCTGGGCCCTGACTCCCCGCAGCCAGGGTGCAGGCATTAGCACAGCTTTCTGCAGGGCAGATCCTCCACCCACTCGCTGTACATGATCTCACGGGGACCGAGGTTTATAACATGGAGAGTGACTCTGGAACAGGCAGGGTAAAGCGAGCTCGGAGGGCAGCTCAGAGGACGGTGTTTCCCCGCGGCCTGCAATGACAGTTGAGGGAGACAGGCACTGACTGTGCCGTCTTGGGTTGGGGTGAATATTCAGGATGGAAACAAGAAATGATCGGGGGTTCGCAGCTGGATGCAGCAAGGCGGCCTGGGCAGGATGATGGGCAAACTTGAGCAGACCCTTTGGGAATCTTGCCCCCCCACCTCACAGCTGGGATTGAACACACCCGGAATGCCACAGGCACGTGAGTTCGTGTCACCTAGAGGGTCTTGCTTCCATGCGATGCCAGTGTCATCCCAGGCTCCTGGCAGAGGTAGTGGCACGGGGTGCAGGGTTGAGGGGGACCTGCTGGGTCACATGCCTGATCTTGCTCTCCCCTGGGATGCTTCCTGGGGAATCGGGGCCAAGGCATGGCACCCCACCAGCCTCCACTGGAAAACACTTAGAAAGGTCAACAACAGAGCTTGAACTATTTACAGCTTTTCTTTTTTTGTCATTAGCATACTTTTGTTGCTCAGTCTTGATTTTTGTGCATATTATTATCTCTGCAGTTCTATCTACTGTAGAAAAGACAGGCAGGATAAAAAAACCCGGAGCCCCGGTGGCGTAGTGGTTGTGCGCGGGACTGCGGCCCACTGGGATGGAGGTTCGATTCCAGGTCCCAGGAGCAAAGGCTGGGCCTCCTACTCCCACCACCTGAGGGCAGTGATGCCAAAAAAAAAAAAAAAAACCTGGAGGAGAAAACGGGGTGGGGGGGCATGAACATAGGAGATCGGAAAGTGGGGGGAGGAAGTGGGTGTTAAACCCAGGGAGAAGAGGAAATCTATGGCGAGGAGGGTGTAGGAGGCCTGGTAGGGCTTGATCAAGGGCAGTGTAACCCAGAGTAATTACTGCAACCCAAATGAAGGCTGAGCATGATAGTGGGACAGGAGGAAAGTGAAAGGAAATAGAGGAGAGAACTAGGAGGCAAAGGGCATTTGTAGAGGTCTAAATACAGGCACATACATATGTAAATATATAGGATGATGGGGAAGTAGATCTATGTGCATATATTTATAGGTTTACTATTAAGGTAGCAGATGGACATTGGAACTCTACCCAAGTACTCCCTCCACGCAAGAGCACTTTGTTCTTTTAAGCTGGCTTTCCGCGATACTCACTTTCCCTGACGTGATTGCAGAAGACAAAGTGGGTTGCCTAAGCAAATGTGAAGAAAGCTGATGGTGCCCGTCTTACAGGCTTGAGGATAAACAAGCAGTCATCTAGCTGAGAAGCAACAATGCCCACCTGGATGAAGCACACCTGTGTGCCTGTGATCACGAGGTGTCGATGGGTTCAAGTATCAGGCATCAGAGAACAAAAAATCATATTAAAAACCTAACAAAAAAATCAGTCCTTTGAAGTCCCTCCAGGCAAACTCGAACTGTCAGCCTTTTGATTTCCAGCAAGCACAGGTCTGTACCTCCAGGGGACGTTGCTTTCAGCGAGGCTATACAATAAAACTGATGATTTGCCCTTTCCTGCAGCGCTCTATTTCCCATGGAATTGATAAAATCTTTTAAACATTTATTTTTAAGCATCCTTTTGGGGGCTCTTCTTGTACCAATGCATACATCCATCAGTTGGATTAAGAACATTTGTGAAAACCCTATAAATAGTTCCAGGGCTGTCTGTTGACCCATAGGAGTGTTTACTGGTGGAGTCTGATGAGGTGTCACGCCCTGGGCGCCCCCCCACCCCAGGTCTGTTTCAGGGATTCCTCAGGGACTTCATGCCTTCGCTCCCCCTGCTTGCTCTCTTGCGTGCCTTTCATGTTTAGTCCAGTGTGGTGGTCCTGCACTGTCTGGTCAGTGTCGTCCCTCGGAGCATGGTGGGTCAGTGAGGGACGTTGTCTCGTTGTCTCGTGGTGGACCTCTGTGTGCATTGGCTGCTCCCAGCAGGGACATCAACCATCTTCAGAGCTTGGTAGGCCAGGATGTGCTTCTCTTCCCTCTCCCTCTCCCTCTCCTCTTTCCTCTCCCTCTCCTCCCTCTCCC
>PVJH01032218.1:0-22905 GCA_004026705.1 Nesogale talazaci | reverse complement strand
GATGCACAGGACAGTGGGGGGGTGGGGTGGGGGAGGGGTGGGGGAGCCAGCAGTCAGCACTCTGATACTGCTGTCTGATATCCTTCCTCTCTCTGTGCACTCCCGCGTCTCTGGTGAGCCAGGAGGCCACGTGTTCTGCAGGAGGAATGCTGCCATTGATGGTGGGCATCCTTGGAACATCTTAGCGCCCTTCTGCCAGGAGACCCAGTCAGGAGCATGGCCTCTGTGGGAGGGGCACAAACACGCCCACTTCCTTCATCTCCAGCAGCTCTGAGAGAAAGCGGGGCCTCCGCAAGGTGAAGGGGTGCGTCAAGGGTGACAAAGCAAATGCCAGGTTGGGGAGGGGAGTCTTTAGCTCTGGAGGGAGCCCCGTGGGCATCAAAGGGCACTGCCCAACATTGCCCCTGAGATGAAACCCAGCTTGGGCCTGCCCCTCCCAACCCCAACCCCTCCACTCTTGCTCAGCCACAATGACTCTGAGCCCATTTAATATTCTTGGCTCGCCCCTCGTCACCAGCTTTCAGATGATTAATAAATCCTGAAGCCGATCATGTAGGGATGGGCGGGGGCTTTCCTTTCTACAAACACTGTCTTCCGTGGGAAGCAGCGCCGAGTGGTCTTTGGGGAGCAGCCGCCTGGACTTGAGGAATCGGGTTCCAGAAGTCTATTACTGAGAAGAACCTGCTCGCGCCCCCCAGGGACAGGCTGCCTCTGACCCAGGCATCCTTTTTCATCTCTAAATCTGTGATGCTGGGTTCCTGCAGAGGCCTCATTCCTCATTCGGCGCCCTGAGCAGCGGCGGAGCTGAACTCTCCTTAAATAATGTCAAGGTGCTCGATCACGGCACGGTGATTAGGAGCGAGGAGCAGCAGTCTGTTTCTGAGCCCCGCTCTCCAGGGCAGGGGCCCGAAGCTCCGGGCTGCCAGCGCTGCCTCCTAGCCTGACCTCTCCCGGCCAGAGGCCCAGCCCCATGCTCCCGAGACCCCCGCAGAGCCCTCCTGGCCTCGGCCCAGAGCCTGGGGAGGCAGTGACCGATAGGCAGCCAGCCCTGCCCTCGAAGATGGCGATTTTTCCTCCCTGCTTATCTTTCCTCTCAGGGTCTGACTCATTGCTGGTGGGCCAGAGGTTAATGGAGCTGGATTCCGAGCAAGATTAAAATGTATTTCAGGAGCCAAATAAGTGAAGCCAGAAGGTGGATTGAGGTGGCGGGAGTAGCAGGTGTGGCGCTGACTACATACTGAGACCTGCCCCCATCACAGGGCTCACTAGGTAAGCGTCAATGATGAGGGTGGGAGGTGGGGACTGAGAGGCTGGGCCTGCTTCCCTGGACCTCGGTTCAATCAGCTCTGCAGTGATGCCTCATCTAGTAAAATGGGAACGCCCAACCCACAGCCCACTCATGGCAACCCTGCAGGACACTGGGCTTGGCCAGGCACTGGAAACCTTCACAGGGGGAGAGAGCCTTATCTTTCTCCTGATGGAAAGTTGGTGGGTTTGAACCACCAACCTTGCAGTTAGCAGCCCATCACTCCCACTGCTGCATGGCCAAGGATCCCTGTAGGCTAGTGCCCAGCAGAACCATGTCTATGAGAACACCTGGCCTAGTGAAAGGATCCCCTTGTGAGCACAGTTTCTGCATTCTGCTGCCAGCTGAAAGGTTGCTGGTTTGAATCCCCCAAGTGCTTCATGGGAGAAAGATGAGACCGCCTGCTTCTGTACAGATGGCAACCTTGGAAACCCTCTGAGCTAGTTCTTCTCTGTCCTATTGGTTCACCGCAAGTCAGAATTGATGCCCTGACCATGGGCTGGCCAAGTGAAAAATACTACACAGGTGTTGAGTAGAATGGGAACTTGAAAATGACTCCTCACTCCCCTTCCCACCCACTGCTCATGACAAAGCTTGTGGTCTTCCTCTTGGAGCCTGAGCCGAGGAAGTCTCCCCATGTAGACTGCTTCCATGACCCTTGTCCATTGGGGAAGGGCAGACAGGGACAGAGGAGCAGTAGCAGTGGTGCCCAGGGCTGATCAGGCTTCCCTGCCTCTTTGAATATCAGTCTCCTCCTGGCACAAGTAGCTGGAGTTGTCTAAGAGGTCTTGGGAGAGAGAACAGGGCAGGGAGCTGTGGGGTCCTGAGGCTTGCATGGCCTATGGCCCAGGCAAGTAGGGGTGCTGGCCGGATACTGAGCATGCTACTACAGCCTTTACAGAGAAAGACCTTCCCAGGACCAAAGGCCCAGGCTCTCAGCCCCTCTCCTGAATAAATATCAGCCATGGGGTTATACTGGAGTCACTTATGCTGCATATATATGTAAGGGGTTGGGTGGGGATGGGAGTGTCCTAGCTGATCTGAGTGGTTTCCTGATGGGTAGGTGGTCAAGGGTCATTGTGGGTATGTATGTGTGGGGTCATCACAGACACTAGTTCCACATCAGGTAGGAGCCTGCGCCATGGGAACAGAGGACTGATGGGCAGGACTTCAATCCTGGGGCCTCCTGCTCGGGTTCTGCAGATGAGCGGCTGTGAGCAGCTCTGGGGAGAAGCAGGTTTGGGGGACACGCGGAATTATGAATGACTCCAGAGGCTGCAATTAGCTGGTTCTCGGCTGCTGTATTTTTAGACACAAATACTGTCACCAGACGCTTCGCAGCCTCCCCAGAAACTTGTTTCTCTCAGCAGCCCCCACCCTCTCCTGGCAGATGGGAGCTTCCACTTCTCAGGTCGAGCTGGGATTCCAGGGCTGACTGTGGTCTTGCAGCAGTGCTGAAAAGCCTCAAGGGCTGTGTGTGTGTGGTGGTGGGGGGAAGGGGGGTTGCAGCAAGGCAGCTGGGGCTTTGATGGCAGGCCCCTCTCCAGGCTGGCTGGTGCCTGGGCCTCTCAGCATCCACGGGGTCTGTTCCAAGGCCCAGGAAGCGTGCCAGTGGACACCTTTCTCCATGTGCTGCAGGCCATTGTAGAAACAGACAAAGAAGGGACACGTCCAGGGGGCAGGCTCCAGCCGGTGCGTTCTGCATCCAGGAGGCAGAGAGAGGTGGAGACGCCCCTACTGGCCACTTCTGGTACTGCCTCATCTTGCACATGTGAAAAGAAGGCTGAGGGAGAGCAGGTCAGGCAGCTCATCCTGCCAGAGCCAGGAGACTACATCAGGCCATGCGGCTCAGAGCCCCTAGGACCACCTGGGCTAAGGAGCACAGCTCTTCCCTGCAGTCAGGCAGGCTCAGCAGATAGATCCTGGTGCTTCTCCAGGCCCAGTGCCCAGACTCAGGGAGTCTGATGGCAAATGTCCGCTTTTCCATTGCCCTGCCATCCCCCGCTCCCTTCCCCACAGACACCTCCATTGCTACCAGGTAGCCATTGTGTTTCACGGGATGCTGGGTCCTTGCAGCCAGATGCTTTTCATCTGGGTGCTTCTCCTACAGCTGCAGTCTTCGGAAGGATCAGTGGGCTGGATTTCCAAGGCGGGGTCTTCAGTCATACACCCCCTGCCACAGGCAGGATGGTTGCAGCAGCGGAGCCTCAGCCTCACTTCCACACAGCCGCTCCTTGTCCCGAGTGTGGGCTTCCTCACAGCATGGAGACTCAAGCAAGTCAAGCTGCTTCTACAGTGGAAGCTTCGCCCCCAGGGTGGGCCTTTCAGAAGACCCAGGTGTAAAGTGCTTAGACGGCCTCTTAGAATAAAGTGACCAGATTTTAAGTGGGACACCATTGACCAGGGATGGGGGAGGGGGTTCTTGATTAAAAATTTGGTCTATATGGAGCAACAAAAATGTTTATAGAAAAAAATGTTCATAGAATGCAAAAGTAGTATTGTAACATATCTATTTTAATTTTAAAATGTCGCGGGACATTGTTAGATTGTTAAAAAAGCGGGACGTCTGGTCACTTCATCTTAGAACCTAGTTTCAGAAGTCACCCTGCAAGGGATCTACCCCAAGCCACAGGTCAGAATCATGTCTTAGGGCTGGCTCTGATTCAGGAAGGGAGCGCCACGGTGTGCTGGCTGGAGGCATGGGCCAGGGGCACCTCTGTGGAAGGGGAGGCAGCCTGGATCCGGGTGGGTCCACGTGTATCAGGGTCAAGTGATCTGCTATGAGGTTTTCCAGGGAGAGTTCAAGGGGGAAGTAGATCACTGCGCCTTTCTTTGGAGGCTGACCCACAGGTGAGGTTGAAATGCCAAACTTTCAGCTAGCAGCACAGGACTTAGCCACTTGGGCCACTCAGGGGCTCTAAATGGCCTGGAATAAAATAAAACAACAGGCTGGCCCTTTGTCTGAGCACAGTCACGTGCTAGGAGGCTGGGCCCTCCAAAGGGACACTGCGTGCTCTCTCTCTCTCTCTCTCTCTCTCTCTCTCTCTCTCTCTCTCTCTCTGATGTAGATACCCAAATTTATTTGGTCCTCACCCTCCTTTCAGAAAGAAATCGTACAGTCCTGCCCATCCTCCCTCCCACTCTCCCACCAATGAAAATGTGTGTAGCAGCCCATGATCTGGAATAAAGTATAGGTATATGTGTTTGCAGCACCCCTAGATCATTTCAGCACCCCAGGAGGAAGTATCACCCACTTTGGGAAACACTGCTTGACTCCTAGGCCCAGGCTTCCCAAGCCTCCGCACTCCTGTGCCCGCCCTGGAGATCCCTTGTGGAAAGAGGAAGGCCTTTACATGAAAGAGCCAGGCACTTGAACCTTCGCATTGCTGCTTGCTGCCTATGATCTTGGACCAAGCAAGCCTCCATTTAACTCTCTTAAAAACAGGAGAAAAAGGAACCACTAGCATTCTATCTGATGAGTGATGGCTCGGTGCTAGAAGTGCATCTTCCACCTTGGTTCTGCTCCTGACCGATGTGTGGCCACCACCTTACTGCCAGTGGAAGCTCCAGCATTGCCGTGATGCTGAGCAGGCTTCCAAAGAGCTTTTCCACCAAGAGGGACCAGGAAGAAAGACCCGGCAATCTACTTAAAACCCCAGGAATTGAAAACCCAGTACAACCGCCTGAGCCACATGATCACGGGGAAGGGCGTGCTCCATTACCGTCGGTTGGGGGCCAGCTGGATTCATCTATCAACAATCCATCCAGTTCCTGCAGAGCAGTGGAGATGATGGGAGAGGCCAAGGAACGGGCATGCTCCTGGCGTAGGGACGGCCCGCTGGCAGTGGCCATCAGAGGGCCCAATCTCAGGAAGCAACCACTCCCGGCACGCTCTCTCAGGCATGTTGTTCTGTACATACCTCTGAGTTGGTTCTAACCCATAGTGACTGTGTGTACAACAGACAGAGCAAACCCCCACCTGGCACCGCACCTTCTTCACAAGGGCTTTTAGGTGTCAGCACACGGTGGCCACTGCCGTGCCAGTCCCTCTTCCTGAGGACCTTCCTCTACTTGACCAGGCATGAGGGCCATTTTAGGGACTGGTCTCTCCTGAGCCCAAGCCCAGTGTCCTGGAGACAAAGTCTCACCTTGCTTGCTCTGGGAGCCCTGGGGGTGCATTTCTTCCAAGACAGGTCCATCTGCTCTCTGGGCAGTCCATGATGCTTTCAGTATTCCTCTCCAGGACTGTCCTTCAAATGCGCTGTCTCCCCCTGCTCCCCCCCCCCCCCCCCCCCCCCCCCCCCCCCACCATCTCCTTACTCCCTGTCCAGCTCTCACATGCACCAGAGGTGATGGGAAGTACCGCAGCTTGAGTCAGGCACCACCTCAGTCCTCATAGGAACGTCCCTGTTTTTCAACACTCTAAAGAGGTCTCATGCAGCAGATTTACCCAGTGCAATATGTCATTTGCTCTCTTGCTGGCTGCTTCCCTGAGCATGGATTATCCCAGTGAGACCAAGCAAAGCCAGTGCCTCTCCCCCCGCCCCCTCCCCCCACCCTCACAAAGAACAGCCCAAGGAAAGGGAGAAAAATGCATCTTCTCAACTGACTGAGTACCTCACTGGCTATTGATGGATTCCTTCCCCTCTGAAGCGACAGGCTATTTGAGAGCCGCATTAGACCCAGCCTGAGTAAATGTTGTTTCTTCTGGAAGTGCTGCCTGGCTGCCTTTAACTCACAGTGATCCAGACTTGGTGTCAGGAGCTGGGTGTCAGGAGCTGGGTTTGAGTCTCTACCGAAGACTGCCTGTATGACCCTGACCAAACTTTGGAGCTGAGTTTCCTCATCTGAAGGCTGGAGAGGCTAATGGTACCTGATGAATGCACTTGGACACTTCCAAGAGTCACAGGAAAGCAAGGGCTACTATAACCGAGACAACCATTTCAGCCCAGGGTGATGAAAGAAAGGGGGGGGGGGGGCCAGAAAGAAAGACAAGGAGGCAGAAGGGTCAGCAAGTGAGAAAGCGACAGAAAGAGATCTTTACACTAACCAACTCCTTGAATACGGAGCAATGACAGCAACCAAAGTCCAGGGAAAATGCATGTGGATCAAGCCTCTGGTGAATCCCCTCTGACGAGGTCTAGGGGTCAAGATGGCCTTGTCATCGTGCAGAGGGTATTGGAAAGTGAATGGTGGATACAGTTAGAGAAGAACTTCAATTGGAAAGAAAGCGGGAAATATTAAAAAGGTTAAAAACTAGAACCAATTTCAAACAAGTAAAAAGTAAACAAGTAAAAAAGGAGATCAGATGATAAGGTATTAAATGTTAACCTAACTATTACTATTGTTATTATTTATTTGTTTGTTTTTCTGGATGTGAAATCCAAGATCGGTGAATCTGTGGGGACAGCCACAGATTAGTGGGTTAGTGGTTCTTTGGGGGATTGGTAGGGGAAGGTGGAGGTAATGGGGGCCTAGTGACAATAACTACAGGAAAGAAGGGAATGTTCTAGAATTCGCTACCATGCGGATTGTGCACTCTTCAATGACTGGACTCTTGGATTGTATGACACCTGAATTATATGTAAATAAAATGATTTTTAAAGTAATGAGAATTATTCCCCTTTTACAGACGAGAAGCCTGAGTCCCAAAGGCATGGACTAAACCCCCCAGATCGACACTATTGGTGGCAAGGCTAGAATCTGAGCCAGCTGGGCTGAGTCCAGACCCAATCCATTGGGCGGTCTCTAAGTGCAGCCTGGCCAGCCCCTGTACTGTACTCTCAAGATATATAAGGTGGGTGGGACAGTCCTGTCCCCAGGCCTTCCATCACCTGGGAGGAAAGGACTCAAATTGGAACACCTTCTGGGCTCCAGGTGCATTTTATTGGCAAATGACAAATCATCATTGAAGAAAAGTAATGATTACTGATTTGACTGGAGCATAACATTTTTAAATGTATTTGTGCACAAAATCACTCCCTGTGTTAGTCTGGGTAGACTAGAGGAACAAATTTCATAGACACGCATATAGAGATGAAGAAAAGCTTTATATACAAGAGGAACAGGACATTGAGCCCAGTCCAGTTCAAAGTCTGATATTAACCCATATCCCTGAAATCAGTCTATAAAGTCTCCTTCTGACTCACAAAGTTATAGGTCAGTGGGTGCAGAATCCCGGCGCTGACAAGGGTCTCCACATGGCTCCTCATTTCCAGGGCTCAGGGTCCATCAACAGCAGAAGCAACTCATTGCTGGCAGAGGTCTCCATGTGGCCACCCCAGCTTCAGAGGTCTGGCTTCATCAGGGCAAAGCTGTGTGGTCTCTCTGCCGGCTCCTCCAGCTTCTCGGGCATTGCCATCTTGTCTTGTCCGTGATTCATCATCTCAGAGACTAACTCCCAACAACTGGGAAAGATAGCTTCTCATTTTCATGAGGGAAATATCGCGAGATTTCCCAGAAGTCTCAGGAGAAAGCCATGCCCACATAGAGGCCTCATTGGCTACTCAATAGCTATCTCCAGATTAACAGGCTAGACTCCACCCCTACATTTCAATCATAAAATTAACATAAGCACATGACTGCCACCCCCCCCCAAGATAATTCTTGTTTATTAAGCATCTTAGACTCTACAAGGAGAAAAAGAAAAAATGACTCCCCCTGGCACAGAAGAAAAACAATACAGATGTGTTTGCAGTGCTTTACGACTGAGCAAATGACCTCATCCCTCCTCATCAGGCCTATGCAGCAGCGGAAGAGTTTGGGGACACTGTCTTTGGGGAACCCTCCTTGCATGAGAATCCCGTGCCTGAGGTGGTGGGCACCACTTCCCTAGGGCTTCATGGTCTCCCCTTCTAGCTGGAACTTGCAGCAGGCTGCACTGGGGTGCCTCATTACCTGCACCTGCGATCCTTCCTATCCAGCATGCCTGCTGTATCAAATCAATATCTCAGCCCATCAACAAGGAATGGGGGTCCATCAGCCTTCTCTGGGGGCACAGTTCTCTGTGCTGTGCTACAGCTGTATGCAAAGCACCACTTTAAGTGTGGGATTCATCTGAATTCCCTTCCTCCACAATAAGCACTATACCTACCCCCTGTTTTCAGCAGAGTAAGCAGAGGCTTCTTGAGCTACAATACCTGGCCCAAATCTGCCTGGCCAGGTCCATCTGACTCCCCGGCCCATGTCACCACCAGCAGGGGAGGAAAGATGGAGGAGCCTTTGCCTTGGCAATCCATGTGTGTCAGAGGAGATTGCTCTCTGTAGGGTTTGTGGGGGCTGGTTTTTGGAAGGAGATCACCAGGCCTTGCTTCGTAGGCACCTGTGGGTGGGTGCTAACATACAACTCAGGACCCCGGATTAAAGGGACAGATCTCTATTTCGGGGATTAAAGAATTTCCCACTAGCTCCTGTCCTCCCAGGGATCACAGGTGGGCCTCACTGGGCAGGAACTCTATGGTACTTCCAGGTGGCACACATGTGGCTGCAGGTGCTATTTCTGCATCAACATGGACGCCCAGAGGCAGAAGGCAAGGGTCCAGGGCAATGAAGGCCAGTCACTGTCTAGTGCCACTGGCAGCCAGTCTGTTGGAGCACACAGAGAACAGAAGACGCTTCTGGAACTAGAGACAGAAGGGATGGAATGGGCCTAAACCAGAACTCAGCAAACTCACTGCCACGGAGCCACTTCTGACCCTCAGTGACCAGGAACTGTCCCTTTGTGGTGTCAGGGCTATAATTCCTAAGGGACCAGAAAGCTTCCTTTTTCTCCCACAGAGGGACTGGTAACTTTGAACACAGCCCAAAGCACAGCCCACTGTGCCCCCAGGGCTCTGTAAACAGATCAAAGGGGGCAGAAGCTGAGTGTCTGATAGAGAAACGTTGGGGCATGGTGGGGCTGTGACAAGGCAGGACGTGCATGTCCCATCCAAGAGTTAGAGCAGCTCCCTCCATTCCAACTCCTTGCTGCCCGCAAGGTGATCAGCACTTCTGACCCACCTCCAACCTGTCACCTGCCCAAAAAGAGAGACCACTTAGCTTGACATGTGATCAGAGGTAAAACGTGATGTGAGCTTGTGCTGTGCGGGTGAGAGGCGCTGCATCTGACTGGAGCCCCCCAGTCTGCAACCTCTGGGCGATTTCTTCTGTGAAGCTGAGAACAGGCAGGAGAGCTGCTAAGCTGGGCTTCATGGTGGGTCTGTGACCCCGGGCCAGTGCCCTGTCCCATACCTTCAGCAGGCCTGGCCTTGGCCCTCCCCTTCGGGGCATGTCTTCTAGCAAGCTTGCTGCCTGCCTGGGGCAAGCCCCTCCCTGTCAAGATCTGCCCTGCCCTAGCCAGGATGATAGCATGTTCTGCAAAGTGAGCCCAGCCCCTGGCCTGCCCTGCCCCTCACTGTGAGGGCTCTTGGCATTGCCACGGAGATCAGGGACGTGGGTCCTACTGATTCTCAGGCTTGTCGGCCTGGCTAATGAGACGGAGCCCGTGAATTCCTGCCACGCTGCCAACTGGAGGCCAGGGACCCATCCATCTCCTTCCCTGTTGCCTCAGATGTCCCGAGTGACGAATGCCGGGCCTGAGCCATGAATCACGGGCTTCCCTCTCCCCAGCTCCCAGCCAGCATCTCAGGAACAGGGGAGATGAATGTCTGCTGAATCTCACCTGCGCTCGTGAATAATTTCCCTTTAAAAGAGGCCACTTATCAGTAATTCTTTATTTGTCTTTGTTAGCATAAATAGGACCTGGCCGGGGGGAGGGGTGAGCTCCTCCTCTGGATCCTGCCACTGATTCCCGTCAGTCTCTCTGCTGTCGCCGGGCGTGGCCTCCACCTCTGCACCGCCCTCCTGCTGGGAAGAGAAGTGAGCCTGTTTCAAGGAGCACTGCTCCAGCTGGTGGTACCCACCCTGGCAGATGGCATACAGCTGTTTCTGGTGATGTCTGGATAAGCACAATCGACTCCAATGGACGGTTTCTTTTCATCTTGAATTAAGTGTCACATGTTGCCTCCTTCTTTCTATGGCCCATGGACACCCCTGTCTGGGTTGTCTATAACTACATAGTACAACATGATGGGCCAGGGAGCACTTTGCTGACAGCCAGGCTTGTCTCGCTGCAGCCTCTGTTGGCATACGACACTGCCTCCAGCCCTCCCCACGGTAAGAGCACAAGGACCTGCTGGAAACTGCGAGACTGTCCCAGGGAAGACTTGGGTGTTTCTGGTGCGGTGTGTTCCTGCCACAAGAGTGTCCCTTGGGGTGAGGGTGCAGGGCACAGGCCCCATGAATGAATGCCGAGCAGGACAGGCACCCCACTCCACTCGGACTTCAAGCTCATTCACTTCTTATATTTGGGACAAAATGGTCTCCTGAAGTCCATGGGAAGGAGTCCTGGAAGTAGGTTATGCATTGGATTAAGAACTTCAAGGTCAGAGGTTCAAACCCACTAGCCACCTCATGGGAGGAAGACGAGGCTCTCTCCTCCTGTAAAGAGTGACCATCTCAGAACCCCACAGAGCAGTTCTTCTCTGTCCTGTAGAGCTTCTGGGAGTAGGCACCCACTCAAGGGCAGGGAAGGTGTTGAGTCCCCTGGAAACTGAAAACGCCCGACTGCAGCCTTCTGCTGCCTGTCTCCCCGCTCTGGAATGCCAGAGCAAGGCCAAAGTCGCACTGCACACGAGCAGACTACAGAGTCCGACCTGGGCCCACGGTCTCCTCCCAGACAGACAGCACCCGTGCCGAGGACACAGGGCGATGTTCCTGCTCGCACTACATTTTCACTCCATTGCAGCTTTCTTTCTGGCTCCTGCCAGCCGGATTCAACCCCAATGCCTCCAGGTTGCAGGAAGTTCTGGGGGTTCCACAGCACGGTGGTGTCCTGATAACCATCCTTTCTACTGAGACCAGCTGTCCCGTGGTGGGAGTTGATAGCCCTTCTCTGAGAATCCTGAGAGGCTTTCTGTGACCCCGTTTCCATATGCTGGCATCACCTCTGCTGCCCATCCACGCAATAGGCAGATGGCACAAGCTTGCTCCCTGAAAGAGGACTTGAAGCACCTACCAATGGCGATCAAGATGACTGCCTTCAGGATGGCTGGCACCTGAACAGAAGGGAGCAATGATCTTCACCACTGCAGACCCTGGGGACTGGACCTGCGCTGCCTCGCCGACGTTGCTGGGTCTGAGCGCAGGTCCAGGCACGTCTCCCAGTTGTACACCAGGTGGCTCTGCGTCTGAACTGGCTCCAGGGCACCTAGCACTCTCATGCAGCCCTCTCTCCAGGGCTGCACAACCTCTGTGTGGAGAAGCAAGCTTGGCAACCCACAGCTTTCTCTGTCAGGTAGCCTGGCCTTCCCAGCCCTGGTGCCAGGGGCAGTTACCCAATATGCCAGGGCAGCACATGCTGAGAGCTCCGTCCAACAGGGCACCAGCTGTCCTAAGCAAGGACCCATAGATGCCAGGCTGGCAGGATGCAGGAAATGCAAGTGCTGCAGTGAAAGGGAACTGGCAGGGCATGGAGTGACCCTGAGACCAGCCAATTTCCTATGTGCCAGTGCGCGAGGTGCTGATGTGCAGGGCTGTTTGTGCTGCGAGACCCCTCCCATCGCACACCTTTCCCGACATGTCTTCCTCTGTGTAATGGAAGCACCTCACCTCCATGGGGCTCTCTGTCCTTTCTGTTCCCTCTCAGAGCATCGCACTGTGAAATGGGTGAAGGTCCACAGAGCAGGGTGTTGGCTTTATCATCACCAATCCATACACACATTGCTTCCTCGCCTTCAGTGCAACCCCTTCAAGCAGCAGCACTCATCCTCCCTCCGTCCTGGGTCCCTCCTCACCACCCACCAAACCCTGCCCCCTCACTCTAAAGAGATGATCATTCTAAGGTGCACACACACCTTGCTTTAGCTCCCCCTTGTAGAAGAGTCCATTGCCTGGTAGAAAGTTGAGCCACAGGGAAGCATTGAATCCTGACCTACAGGGGCCTTCGGGCCCCAGCCTCTAGATGAACAGCAAGTCTGACCTCTTGCAGGATTTTGAACCGAGTCTCATCTTTCTCCCACTCTGTTCAGTGCACCCTCAGCAACCAGGAAGGAGATGGATGGGTCCCTGGCCTCCAGTTGGCAGCGTGGCAGGAATCCACAGGCTCCATCTCATTAGCCAGGCCAACAAGCCTGAGAATCAGCAGGACCCATGTCCCTGGTCTCCGTGGCCAAGAGCCCTCACAGTGAGGGGCAGGGCAGGCCAGGGGCTGGGCTCACTTTGCAGAACATGCTACCATCCTGGCTAGGGCAGGGCAGATCTTGCCAGGGAGGGGCCTGTCCCAGGCAGGCAGACAGTTTGCTAGAAGACATGCTTCTAAGGGGAGGGCCAAGGCCAGGCCTGCTGAAGGTATGGGACAGGGCACTGGCCCGGGGTCACAGGCCCGCCACGAAGCCCACCTCGGCTGCTTGCCTGCCTGTTCTCAGCTTCACAGAAGGAATAGCCCAGAGGTTGCAGACTGGGGGACCCTAGTCAGATGCAGTGCTTCTCACCTACACAGCACGAGCTCACATCATGTTTTATGTCTGAATCAGATGTCAAGTTAAGTGGTCTCTCTTCTTGGGCAGGTGGCAGGTTGGAGGTGGGTCAGAAGTGCTGGTCACCTTGCAGGTAGCAAGGAGCTGGAACGGAGGGAACTGCTCTCTCTCTTGGATGGGACATGCACGTCCTGCCTTGTCATAGCCCCACCATGCCCCCTTCGATCTGTTCATGGAGCCCTGGGGGCACAGTGGGCTGTGCTTTGGCCTGTGTTCAAAGCTACCAGCCCCTCTGTGGTAAAAAAAGGAAGCTTTCTGGTCCCTTAGGAATTACAGCCCAGACACCACATAGGGACAGTTCCTGGTCACTGAGGGTCAGAAGTGGCTCCGTGGCACTGAGTTTGCTGAGCTGTGGTTTAGGCCTGTTCCACTCCCTCTGTCTCTAGTCCCAGAAGCATCTTCTGCTCTCTGTGTGCTCTGACAGACTGGCTGCAGGTGACACTAGACAATGCCCGGCTTTCAGTGCCCTGGGCCCTTGCCTCCTGCCTCTAGGCGTCCGTGTGGATGCAGAATAGCACCTGGAAGTGCCACACAGTTCCTGCCCACTGAGGCCCACCTGTGATCCCTAAGAGGACAGGAGCTAGTGGGAAATTCTTTGTACTTCCCCTCTCCTAAGAGATGGCCTGAGACAGACCGCTTTTTGAAATGATCTGGTAAGATTGCACTGTCAGGTGTACTTGGCAGCAGCTGGTGCAATCACACGTCCTCATCATGCTGTCCCCTCTGCCCAGCTCCCACTCCCCCCTGACTGGCACTCCCTACTAAATCAGAGCACAGAGACTTTGCCTTGGTCCTTGCTGTCTGGGAATCGTGCACTCAGACCCTTGGTATCAGGAGGGGCCCTGAGGATGGGAGTCTGAACTTGGATTGTTCACTTGGGTGATGGTAATAAGAACTACATGGTGGATAACATGTTGGCTGAGGGAGAATCTTGGTTTTTAAAGCTTTCCCCTGTGGCATGTTGGGAAGCAGTACAGATCAAAGGTGGGGCATGGGGCTATGCAATGGCTGGGGACTCAGATGGCGTGGGAGCATCAAGAGTACTAATGATGAACCAAGGACTCCACTAGAAAGTAGACATTTAGAAAACAATGATGAAACATGTACAAACATGATTGATGCAATTGATCATGAAATGTCATAAGAACTATAAGAACCCCCCAATTAAAAAAATGGAAAATAATACGGATGACGAATGCCCCTGGAGGATAACTTTCATGAACTACAGTCTGAAAACCAGGTAAAAGAGAAGATGGGCTCCGGGCATCCAAGTACCACTCTGGAGTGGAGGGCTGAGTCAGGGCTGCATGGTAGATGAACCTGAGCATGTAATTGCCAGACTCGAGAGCCCTTTGATGGGCAGAGACAGTTGCCTTCCCTTGGAAAGCAGGCCCAAGACCTCTCAGGACCTCATAAACTAGTGCTCTGCAGGGTGGACATACCCCTCACTTTATCCCTCTGGGAAGATAGTCCTGAGATATGCAGCTTCTTGAAATGGTCTAAGCCTTGTTTTCTGAGGCCGTGCTTACTGAAACACCCACCTCACTTGCCCTTCTTGCTTCCAGGCCAACTGCTGGGGGCAGACCTCAGCACCGCCCATGTCTGTCCTCTGAGGGATCCCGGACTAACGGGAACCATGAAGAACAGAGGGTAGAAGTGGGTCTGGAGGGCATTGACTAGAGAGGGAGGTGGTGATGGCCAGGCTGCCCAGAGAGAATCTTTTGACACAGAGACATATGCCTCTTATTCTGTGGGAGTTTGACTATTTCATGTCAACTTGGAGATATAACAGTGAACGGGTGAGCTGGGAGAGTTAGGGGTTTTGTACCAATGTGACTCCCCTTGTGACATGTGGGCAGAGTTCTGCCTGACAATCAGGTCGCAGCTCAATTGGAAGGTGACCCAGATAAACAGTTCTCCCAGGCTAGGCCAGAGTCTTCTTCCTGCCTATCCCTGGAGGCGGACCACGCAAGCACACTCTCTGCTCACCTTCCTGTTGGCAAATCAACTGGTTGAGACTGTCAGAGTCTTGTGATTCTTCTACCACAACTGGATCCACAAGACTCAGCAGCCACCAGCCTGTGGTCGCTCTGTATTCAGCAGCGTTGCATGAGACTGTGTGCGACTGAAGAGGGATGGATGGACTAGCCTGAACTTTACTTGAACTGTGCTGGGAAGTTTGGATATCCAGTTACTCCTTGATCTAAAACTTTCTCTTACACATGCATGAGTGTCTCTGGATTTGTTTCTCTAGGCAAGCCAGCTAACACACTTAGGATCAAGGATTAAGAACTGGAGCTTCTCCTGGCAGAAGGGTGGTTGACTCCTTAGAGTTTAGACATGACAACAGGACACTTCCCAAACCAAGCTAAACGCATCACCAGCAAGCCAGTGCTGATTCATAGCGACCCTGTAGGACAGGGTATCACTGCCCCTGGGGGTTTCAGAGACTGTTAACTCTAAGCCTCGTTTTTCTCCAGTGCACCAACTCATGGTCTCCAAACGCCAGCCTTGCAGCGCGCAGCCCAATGAAGTGTCACACACCACCAGGGAGGTGGAACTTCCCGAAAGTCCTCTTTATGATACTGAAGGAGACAGAGGTGCAGGAAGGAGAGGATTTTAGGATGGTGTCTCTATGTAGCACCTAGGAACTGATCAGGTGACAGATTTTCGGAGTCCCTAGATAGAATCCTCTTCATCAGACAGCAAGGACTGCACGAGAAGGCTACCTGGGCCAGGTTTTTAAGGATCCAATGACCAGAGCATTTGCAGCATCCTTTCTAAGGTGGAAGGTCAGCAGTCCCTGGGTGAAGTACAGCCGTAGTCTCCTAGAATAGACTGAGGCCACCGTGGACCTGGGCTCTCAATTTCCAGTGGGAGAATGGGGTTCTGCGTCTGCCTGTGGAGGCCAGTGATGACATGTAGCCATCAGAGACAGAGGCAGCAGCGAGTGAGTGTCTTGGCCTTCAAGGGTACATGGTGATGTCTAATCAGCCACAGGATGAGAAAGGGAAGAAGGGCTGGTTTCCCTTGGTTCCTATCTTAGGGTCCCAAGAAAGGGCAGGTGTCCACACCGGACCTTGTCCTGGTTTGCAGACCTCTGTCAGTGCGCACATCAGGAGCTCAGGAGAAGGGAACCCCTTTGCAAAGGAGCATACAGCCTCCCTCTGAGACCCCCAAATTTTCCAAAGAGACACACAGGCATCTGGCAGACAAACCTTGCATGGAGGGAAACGAGAGAAGCAAACTGCTCAGGACAGATACAGGATCTGTAACATAGACAGCAAGGGGCTGGACCACCCACCACGGACTTCGAGTTAGTGCACGGGGTTATGGAACCAAGCCATAAAGGGACTCTGAGTCCAAGTCTATCTTATAATGGGTCTCTGGCTCCAAGGACCAATAATCCTGTGCTCATTTGCCCGCCCCGCAATGTGTAATTGGGATAGATAGACTAAGTAGCTGGCAGGACCCTCACATCTGGTTCCAAGACTCATGAAGGAAGGGTCATTATGGTAGAATGGGCCAAGCGGGAGGCCTGGAAATGACCCTCCACCTAAGTTCCAGCCAAGATAGTAAATTGCAAGAATTATTGCCTCATTCTGGGAGGAATTGCATTGATGAGGGCGGCCATTAAAACCTCAGAGGATGCAGAGTGGGTGCTTCCTCTCACTGCCTCATTCAGATCGCCCTGCTCAGACCAAGTCCATCACGGGAATGACAAGGGACTAGCAGAGACTTACGCAGGTGGCAACCCCGACTGCAGCTTTGACCTGATGTGCCAGATGTGACCTTACTCGAGCAGGTCAACGAGTCGCTGACCAAGCGAATGGCTCCCCAACCCCCATGCATAGGGAGGATCCAAAGCAGTTTGTCTTCACACAGTGGTCACTCATTTCTGGTCTGACCCAGGGTGAGAGTCAGGCTCTTTCTTTCGGTCATACTGTAGCCCACAGCTCAACACTCCCCCCCATCTTGAATTCTGTAAAACAGCACATGGTGCACTATATTGAGGACACAATGCTAATTGTCTTGCACTAGCAAGACACTTGCGACACATGGGGTTACCAGGGATCAGAGTTGGGAGTCTGTCACATGGGTGGTGTTTGGAGTTCAGTGAGTGGGAGCATTCCAGGACACTCTCTGGGAGAAGATCCCCTTGTCTTGCTGTGGCAGTCACCTAATCTGGTGTCAATTTGAGGATTAAGAGTGTAAGGGTGGAATATAGCCTGTCAATCAGAAGATAGCCAATGAGACCTGTGTGAGCATGGTCTTCTCCTGAGAATCCTGGGAAATCTGGTGGTATGTCCCCTTTTGGAGGTGGGAAACTCACGACTCACTCCCTTGGAGACACTCGACTGACAAGGCTGACTCCTTACAAGACATCCCTGAGGAGAAGCCACATGAACCTACCCTGATGAGGCCAGAAACCTAGGCCTGGGAAAACCATGTAGAGATCCCTGCCAGCGCTGAGATGTTTGCAATGCCACTGAATCTAAGGGCATTCTACATCTGGCTTCTGACCATCCTGCAGTCGATGCCATTGCATGTGTTTTGTGAGTCTGAAGAAGACCTTATAGACCTTATATACTGAACTTATGACCTTGGACTGGATTGGGATGGGATGTTTTTCTCTATGTTCAATTGCTCTTGTTTATAAACCTCTTTCTTGCACACATATGCATGTCTCTGAATTGGGTTCTCTAGTCTACCCAGACTAACACAATTGAACACCTCCTTCCTGGAAGAAAAAGGGACAGCACCTCATGGGCCTCTTGGGAACAACGTGAAGATCATGGAGTTCCCAGATAGCTCAAATTGTCACATGTTTGCCAACTGACCAAAAATTTGGGCATTCAAGCCTACCCAGAGGACTGCGAGTCTAGGTAGACTAGAGAAACAAATTCATAGACACCCATATGGTTATAGGAAAGAACTTTATATAAAAAGTAATTGTACATTAAGAAAATATCCCACTCTTATCCAGATCAAGTCCATAAGTCCGATAGTAGTCCGATACCAATCCACAAGTTCTCCTTCAGACTCACAAAACACATGCAATGAGACCAAATGAAGGAAGAGCACAGGCCAGTGAGTAGAAAGTATTGTGGATCCAGTGGTGGGTGAGACATCTCGGCACTGGCATGGGTCTCCACGGGGTCCCTCCAGCTACAAGGCTCAGACTTCATCAGCTTGACTCCATGTGGCTTGTCAACAGGAATGTCTCATCGGGAGACAAGCAGAGAATCTCTGTGTATCTGGCCTCCAGTGAGCTATTTATCTCTGTGGCACCTCCAAATGGGATCATCAGACTGCGATCTGATTGATAGGCTAGACTCCACCTCTCTGTAAGTTGACACCAGATGATGTAACTACCACAGAGGCCTTCGAAGAAAAGTCTGATGATCTGCTTCTGAAAGGTCTCAGCTTTGAAAATCCCACAGAGGCCAACCCTGCTCTGCAACACGTGGGCCGCCATGAAGCTTCCTCAGCTCTAAGGCTGTTGTTTGGGTTTGCTTGTTTATGATTTCTGCCACAGTCTTGGGGTGGTGCAAATGGTTAAGCCACTTGGCTGCAGACCAACAGTTGGAGGCTCAAGTTCACCCAGAGATGAACTTGATGTCACCAAAGAAAGGCCTGGCAATCTGCTCTAGGAAAACCAACCATGGCAACTCCTCTGGAGCACAGCTCTACTGTGACAGACACAGAGTCCCTGTGAGTCAGAATAGACTCAACTGCAAGGGCCCCCTGTTGGGTTTGGGGATTTGTTCATGATACATTTGGGAACACTGCTCTCACCTATTTGCTGGAATACTTGAAAATCCACCAGTATTGACTGCGGCCCCAAGCAAAAGAGGGCTTGGAAGCAGGTTCAAACTCTGGTTCAGCTTGTCCCTTCACTCAGACTATGCGTTTCACCCTGTCCCAGGGTGTCAGAGGCTCATCAGATGCTAGATGATATCATGGGCAAAGCCTCAAGATGAGAGACAGAGTGCGCACACCTCAGAGCTCTGGGAAACACAGTTGCCTTCTGAAGCTCTGTTTGGGGTGCTCATGTGTCCTCAGAGAGACAGATTTACTGAGTCAGAGAACCAAGTGGCAAACCAGCAATCCATGGTTTTGTGGAAAAGGTAGACTCAGGAAGAGGTACAAGCAGGACCAAAAGACACAGTCCTAGTTACAAGGCCAAGATTCTCAGAACTCTGGCAGTTAAGGTCTCCCCCATGATGAGACCTACATAATGTCAGCAATTCCTGCTGTGAGCAGCCAAGCGTTGTGGGAAGATTTGGGTGGGATTCAACCCCTTACTCGGGCCACATCCTGATGATGTTTCCTTACTGTTAGGCCTGCTTCATATATATAAGTAGACACTAGGAAGAACTTCTTCATTTCTTCCTGGTCTGGGCCCTGCAATAACCTCCAGTGCTTTGAACTTGAGCCAAGTCTGCCATATTGCCTGCTGGGCCTGGGAGCCATCTGCTGACTTTGGATCCACCTTCTTCTGAATCCAGCTGAGGTCTTTTTGCTTTGTCTTTCTGCTTTCTGGCTCTTCAGTACTGACAACTATAGAAGTTAGGGAAAGCCTACGGCTTACCATCTTATCCACAGTCTTGAACCAGACTGGACTTCCCTACTTCTACAACTATTGGAGATATTTCCTTTATATAAGCCTCTTTATATATATGACCCTAGTTTTGCTTTTATAGCTAACTCAGCCTAACACCATCACAAATAAATCAAAGCAGATAAACCAGATCACAGCAACCCTTCCCTCAATCGCATCAACCCCTCTTCCTCGTCTCACACCTATGGACTCAGAGTTCACTAGCAGAGAAGAGAAGAACTTGGGTCTGTATATTGAACAGCTGGCTTTCTGTGTTAGTGATATTGGAAAACAGCCAGTCTTGGAGAATAGCGGAGTGCCCTGTCAAAGCTCTGTTAAGGCAGGTACTCAAGAACAATGCCTTTTAGTCTTGGGCATGGTGACAAACATGCTATTTATACATTTACTTTTCCTGCAAATATGGGTTAGAACGTGGTGGTTCATACACAGGGCAGAAGGTAAAGACCTTCTTTAGACATAACCCAACACCTTTAGTGAATGAGTCCCTGGGTCATGGGGGATCACCAGTGACAAAGGCAGTAGTCCACAAGGACAAGCCCACATTCTACAGTCTACTCTGGTGAGCTGTGTCTGGGATCGTAAAAGCTCATGCGTGACCATCTAAGGTGCAACCCTTGCTCTCTTCCCATCCAGATGACACATGAGTGATGCAAATCAGAGGAAACATGCAAACAATTAGTCCAAACATTCGTCTCCACAATCCCGAGACCATTCGACAAGATGGTGCCTATCTACCATCACCATCACCTCTGAAAAGGATCATTTTAGAAAGTCCTGGAGCAAAACTCCAACTCATAAGGGAGACCAGGCTTTCTGGTGGGACAGAGACATACGAAACCCTGAGACCACAACCCTCAGTCATCCTTTAGAGCGAGAACTGAACCCCGATGGCTCAAATGTCAGCCAAACAACAGACCTGTCTACAAGGATATAATATGAACAAGAACGAGGCACTCGGACCTTAGAATCGCCAAGGCTAAAAAGGCAAGATTGACCAAGGACAGCATGAAGAGGGGTTCAGAGAGAAGTGGGAATGGAAACAGGAATCACAGAAAAGTGAGATAAATGATGATATATTAAGGGCATGGCATTCATGGAGATGAAACAGCATGTGCATGAATTGTTGGCCGTAAAACAGATGATCTGCTCTGTAAACCTTAATCTGAATCACCAGAAAAAGTTTTAAAAAACAATATTCTATTGAACTTTACTAAGTCTTTATGAAACAACATTGTTCCATTGGGCTTTTGTGAGTCTTCATGGACTAATGTTCAGAAGCACATTTCCAGACCTCTCTTCCTTTTTGGAAGATAGTTTGGAAGCTGTGCTGAGACAGGTGGGCCAAGGGTCACCCTTCTGGTGTGTGTGGTTAATACTCAAAGGGGCACACCTGCAGCAGCAGCTCACCAGTGTGTGAGGCCCCTCAGTGCAACACACTGTTCTACCTTCTGCTGTATGACAGCAGGGCTGACCCTAGGACAGTAGGGCTTCCCAAGAAACCTTAGTCAACATCACGTTGGTCAGACACGGCCACCCCTAATCATAAGGAAGTGGGATAAGCTGCTGGGAACACTGCTGCATCAACAACCTGGTGTCTTTCTGTCAAGAAAAGCGGGGATTAGGGGGAGAATGGCATGCATAGAATCGGTCACGAGGCAGAGCAGGGAGAGGGAGGCAGCTGCCCTGAGGGAGTTCGCAGTCCTGTGGATATGCACACAAGCTGGCCATTTCCACCACAGAGTTCGACGCAGGAGACAGGTTGAGCATTAAGGAAGCCAGCAGCCTTGCCTTGGGAGGGGGATGGCAGGGACAGTTTCCCAGAGCTCGGATGAAGTAGGATTCAGTTAGACATAAGAGGAACAGGAAGGCTGCGGGAGGTCCCTGGGAAGAGAACAACAATCTGCCAAGCTGTGGGGGTGGCTACATGGCGTGCGACAGAATCAGGGGGTGCCCGACTGAGAGGAGAGTGAGACCTGCAGAGGTGGGAGATGCAAGAACTTTAGGGTCCATTGGGGATGTGGGACCATGTCCTGCAGGCATGGAAGAGTCCTTGATGAGCTCCAGTTGGGACAGCAGTCCCGTGTGCTACCATGCTGAAGACGCAAATGTTTGGCGCTGCCACCACAAGGATGGTACTGCAAACCACATCAATGGATAAGCTTGCCAAGGGAGCACATGCGACAGAAGAGGTGGAAAGATCCACAGGCTGAACCCTGCAGCCTCCAGTGTCAAGAAGTGGTGAGATGAAGGGAACCAGTCCAGGGGACAAGAGCAGCAAGGAGGAGGAAGGGACAGCAGGAGCCCACAAAGGCCTGGACTCTGACAAGGACACCGCTCAGTGAAAAGGAAGGGACCAATGTGCCAACTGCTGCCAGTCTGCCAAGGAGGACAGGGACTGACAGGTCCCGTGGTGTCTCCACCAACTAGACCAAACGGATGGCCTCGAGGAACACACTGGGGGCGGAGATGAGGACCTCCGTGACAGAGAGCAGGACAAGAACCAATGGGAACGAGTGGGATGGCACTCTCTAAGCAGCCGGAGGAGGAAGTGGGACAGTGAAAACAGTGGCCTCATTTCTGTTCTTTTCTCTAAGATGGGGGGTGGGGTGGGGGGAGACTCCAAACAGCAGTCTTGAATGCTCACTGTAGTGAACCATTAGGGAATAAAAACTGAATGATGTACAATGACACAGGGCGAAGGCCCAGCCAATGTCCTTGAGCAGGTAAAGGGGGAGGGTCCCGGGCACAGACAGGGTGAGGACTGCACCTTGTCCTGTATGGGCAGAGTCCACTTGGAGGGGGAGTGAGAGCAGCATGGGAAACAGAGGCAGGTGGGAGAGCAGTTGTGGGAGTTTTGTTTTTTTTAATTGTTCCCATTTTTCAGTGAGTGGAAATAAGGTTATCAGTGGCAAGGAGGGCAGAGGAGGCAGCTTAAGGGGAGAGGAGAAGATATCGAATATACATTCAGGAGAGTGGGAGATGGAAGGACCCGGAGAATGATGCATACTGCCTGCCAACCATCGACTCCCACCTGCGTTTAGGGGTCCTCCATTGAAAACATGATTAGTCAGCACAGGGCATGTGCTCGTCTCCGGCACAACTGTTTGCCAAGTGCAGGTAGATGAAGACTTGGATTTAACAGGGGTTAGAGGTCTGTGCCCACAAATGAGAGGTGGCCTTGAGGGCGTTTGCCAGGGAGTGTTTGTGATGACCGGTGAGGAACCAGGGAACGTATCTATTGGAGCTGGGCGTGGAGGGGCCAGGGAAAGGAAAGATAAAAAGGCAATACAATTGATACATGACCAGTCTGAGGGGTCTGAAAGGAGACAATTGTGAGGGTGAACTGGAGCCTAGAAATGGGAGATTGGAGACAGGAAGGTTGGAGCCTGAGACAGCCAAGA
>PVJH01032217.1:0-17265 GCA_004026705.1 Nesogale talazaci | reverse complement strand
CAAGTAGAAAATATTTGGAAACGAATATGGCCACGTGTACAAATTTGCTTGATACAGATGATGTATTGAATGTTAGTTATAAGAGCTGTAAGAGCCCCCCCCCAATAAAATCATTGAAAAAGCAAAACAACAACAAAAGAAAAAACAAAACAACAAAAAATTATGATCTTAAGGTGAACAGTGTTCTACGCTGAAACAAAATTTGTTTTTCTAGCAGTGGAGCTAGTACATCACAATGAGGAAGTTGTTTCAAAATTTGATTTAAAGCAAAATATTGGTACTATTTGTATGTAACCTATATGTAACAAACCATATGGAAAAATGTCACATTCTACCTTCACCTTTCCCTAATGCAGTTTTTAAAAAAACTTTTCTCAAAATGTTTACAAAACTACCACTTTATTTGTGATAAATGGAAAAAGAAAAAAAAAAGATTGGCTGGCATGGGTTTTCATCTGGGGGGGGGGGGGGGGGAAGGGGGTGATCTCAAAGGGAGATCTCAGGGCTTCTTCAGCCCGACAGGGGAGGCTCTGAACACAGTGCATGGTGGGGAGGAATTCAACCAGCCCAACAATGAAGCCGTTCCAAGACTATGACAACTGGGAAAAGGCAGGGGGGTCACACAGGAGGCAGTGCCCAAAGCCCCACTCCAGGGCATGAGCAGTGGAGCCACTAATGGGGATCAGAAAATGGGAAACCCACAGATCAAGAAGGAACCAATCTCTCCAGAGCCTTGTCCAGACCCTCAAGGAGGGGCCAGCTGTCTGCCAGCATCTCATCAGGACCAGAAAAGCAGCATTCCTTGGAACAGGGAGGGAGAGAGAGGCCATGAAAACAGAGGAGAAAGAGTCAAGAGGTAAGGAGACATCCTGCGGACAGGTGATAACCACTTCACACTCCATCTTGTATCCTCTCTGTGTTTAGCACACAAGCCTGCCAGCTGGAAGATCAGCAGTGCGAAAGCACCAGCCACTCCGTGAGACAAAGATGAGGCTTTCTGTGTCTGTCAGTCCTACTCCAGCCTCGAGGGTGGTTCGGAGTCAGAATCCATTGAAAGGGCAGCGAGTGAGTCCATGTACAGTATAGTAAGTGGGATCTAGTCAACTGATAGAGTGCTTCTAGCCTTAAGTGACGCGTAATAATTCGGGGCCCTTCGCCTGTGGTGGCTACGTTTCCATTTTGGAGGGAGTTCTCGGCTCCAGGATGAAGGTGGCGTTAAGTCAAATCTTTTGTTTCCTGAAAGGCATCTGTGGTCGTTAGGCAATTTCACGTCAACTTGTGAATTAAGAGTGAAGAGGTGGAGTCAAGCCTGTCAATCAGGTCACAGCCGGAGGCCTGATTGGAGTAGAGGTACGGCCTTCTGATGCCGACCTTTCTGACAGGGAGCCTAGCTGATGGCATTCCAAGGCCAGGAGATGTTTCCACTGCCATTACATCTACAAGACTCTCCACCACCAGCCTGTGATCTTCCTGCATTCGATTGGCATCATGCATGTGCTGCGTGAGTCTACAGAGGAATTTATGGACTGGTGCCAGATATAAGGACTAATGCAGAAACTAGAGACTTGGCCTGAGCCCCGGGTGGCGTAACTGGTTGAGTGCGGGACTGCTGCCCACGGGCTTGGCAGTTTGGTGGCTCTCAGGAGCAGCACTGGGTAGTGCCCACGACAACCAGAGGCAGTCATGTCCAAAAAAACAAACAAACAAACAAAAAGGAATTAAAGACTTGATCTGGATCGGGCTGGGATGTTTTTCAGGGATTGGGGGTGGCGGCAGGGGGCTTAGTCTGCGGCTTCAGACAGCTGCGTGTCTGACATCTGGCAGGTGGTGGAACTCCTTCCTCTAAAGGTAACAATGTAACGCTTCATCGATTTTAAGCAGGAAAATCGGGAGAGCCTGCCTCCTAATATTGGAGGGAGAAATTGGGCTATGGCACACAAGCAAGCAGTAAAAAGCCTAGTCTAAATGATGCCCTAATACATTAGCGGGCCCCAGTCCCCCCCTCTCAGGGGGTTAAAGGCCGTGGTGGGTAATTACTTATTTCAAAACAACCCAATCCTCTCCCTAACAAAGTGCCATCTGTAACATGCATGATAGGCTGCCCATAACCTCGGGTGGGTCAGAGGGCGCCTTGACACCCAAAGCGCCCAGGTTAAGAGGCCCCAAGCAGCAGTCTGCTTCCCTGGAGAGAGCGCAGTCGGAGAGGCAGCCAGGGACTGGCGGCATCCAAGGAGAACCAGGTGCCCTGGCGTCCTCTTTCCGACGGAGACGGGCTGCGTCTATTTATCAGCTACAATTGTATTGAAAGCACTCAGCTCCTGGGTATAATAAAGCCACCTTCG
This sequence comes from Nesogale talazaci, assembly GCA_004026705.1. Lineage (NCBI taxonomy): Eukaryota > Metazoa > Chordata > Mammalia > Afrosoricida > Tenrecidae > Nesogale > Nesogale talazaci. The sequence goes on along the minus strand of PVJH01032217.1, from coordinate 14,923 downwards.
TGGTGTTTCCTTTGTAAAGCCTCGTATGACAAAATGTTGTTCAAGAGAGTGGCAGGAGGAGACTTCAAGAAACGCATACCCGACCCTTTTGAATCCACCTCTAAAAAGATACCAGTTGTTGACATCCGACTGACAAGCACTTGGGAGGGTTATTACAGACTAGTCTCGTGGCCCTGACGCAGAGCTATGATTAAAGCGAACCCAAACCCCCAAGCCCAATGCTGCAAAGCAGATTCCAGCCCACAGGAACCCCATAGGACAGGCCGAACAGGGCTCCCAAGGTTACAAGTCTTTAGGGTACATGTTGTCACGTCTTTCTCCAGTAGAGTGGTGGGTGGGATCGAACTGCCAACCTTCACTTAGTCTGTGTGCCACCAGGGTTCCTCGCACCCACCCCTAGAAAGGTCGCAGCAAACTTAGTTCCAGACAGCCATACTCCAACCCCATGACTTCACAGAGATCACCAATACAGGAAACCAGGAGACGGGAGGCTGATGGGAAAAGCTGGCCCGGTGGGGGTAAGGCCAAGCCCAGATAGCTCTGGGGTTCAATCTCAGCACCCCTAGAAGTGGGTCAGCCAGGTCTTTGGGCGTCTGCACATGATGCACTGCAGTCATCTGGGCGGCACAGGTGGCTAGTGCACTCAGCTAACTGGAAAGCGGGAGGTTCAAGGTCACCCAGAGGCACCTCAGACGAATGGCCTGGAGATCTACCGACCATCAGCACTGAAGCCCCTCAGGGGCACCGTTCGACTCCGAACCAGCAACTTTGTGTGTCTGTATTAAGTGGCTGCCCAACAACTGTGGTGAGCTTTAAAAGGGACACTGGCATTGTGATCAGGCGAGAAAATGGCACTGCCCCCCCACACACTTTACTGTATCGGGTGCGATGACACAGACAGACACACACACACACACACACACACACACCCTCTAGAATTTGCTTCAAAACACTCTGATGGCTGCAACGACGAGGAAGAAGGGTGACGCCCTGTATGTTGCTGAGCTTGGGTGTGGGCGGATGGGGTGAGGAGCACCCAGGTTCCTCCCGGCGCGCTCGGACCCCTGTGTGGGTGGTGGGGTGCTCTCCCGAGTCACCTGTCCTCGCGTTCACTCGGCTGGGGCGCAAAGGTGGGGCTCGGGGACTCCCAAACCCAGCTGCCAGGACAAGGTCCCTGGTATGCAACTTCCTCTCCCAAACAGCTTTCCAGGGCCCCATTGAAAGTTGCTGAATCAGAGTCTGCAGGGCGGGGCCTGAGAAAGGGCGGCTGTTTTTACCTGCCACAGGTGAGCCTGATGCAATCAGAGCACCCCTCCTCCCCGTGACCCGGCCAAGCAGCAGAACCAACTCCAGGGAGCAAAATAGACAGCCTCCCTGATCCACGGCCCTTTTAGCTGTCTTAAGGACGCAATTCAGTGGTATTAATTATTCAGCAGGCTGTCCAACCGTCACCACAGTCTACTTCCAGCAAGCCTTCATGGCCCCCAGCAGACACCCAGGACCCGTCTGGCAGCAGCTTCCCGCCCTCCCCAGCCAGCAGCAACTGCAAATGACTTCTGTTTACACGGCTCATGGACGTGGGGACTGGGACTGACAGCCAGCGCGGCGGCCTGTGCAGAGGTCTTCCGGTCTCTCCAGGGCTGACGCTGCTCCACCGTAGGGACCGACCCCGCCCCGCGGGCTGGTGCGCTCATTTGTCATGCCCTCTTGACTTTTAAAAAAAGAGAGGTGTGATGCCAGCTTGGTGCATGCAACTCTCCCGGCTCCCTTCCCAGGACACCTGCCTCACCCACAGGAGGCTGCACGTAGTCACTGTGTCCAACTTGCGTGCAGAAGTCACACCAAGGGAAATCCCCTGGGGAAAACTGCAGCGTCCCACAGAGCCGAGGGCGCTTTCGTTGGGCACAGAATCGGTGGAAATGCCTTTGCCTTACTGAGCCAGCTAGGGAAGAACCCACCCCACCCCAGCTGGAAAGGGGCCGGTACCAGTACCCAAGCAGAGGATGGGCCAGCCCCAGGGCCCAGGAGTGGACGGGCTAGTGCCTGTGACCAGGTGAAGAGGACATCAATGCCCAGGGTGTGGCCGGGGCAGTGCCGGCCCCCGGGGAGCACAAGCAGCTCCAGTCTCCAGAAGTAGCCATCACCGATCAGTGGACACCAGGCATCCTGGGTGGCTGGAAGTCCAGCATGGAGGGTGGGGTGTGTCTGTGGGTGCCTGTGAGGTAATGGGTGATCCTCCCAGGCCTGGCTACACACACTGGAGTTGGTCGAGTCTGACATCTCAGAGCTTCTGTGGGCCCCACCATCCTGCCAACCTGGTCAGTGGGAACCTGCAGAACTCGTTCACAGCCAATGAAAACGCCTGTCTGACATGTGGCTGTGGGGACCCGATCAGCACGTTCCCTTCTCTAATTCGAGCACTGCCTTCCAAGATGGTCCCTTCTCTCCAGGAGAGCCCACCCGGACAGACGTGCTCACTAAGCCTGCAGACTCAGTTCTTTGCGGGGCGGGGCAATCTCTTCTGCATTCAGACTGATCTAACACGCTGGGCCGGCCCACATCAAAAGGTGCGGTTGCAAATGCCTCCAGTGACCGGGGCAGGCAGGGAGGAAGGAGGGCAGGCAGGTGGGGCAGCAGAGTCCTCTCACTCAGGGACAAGCTCTCCTTAATGAAGAGCCATGAGCACTTTGTCACCACCGGGACCTAACACTTTGTTCCAGCATAGGAATGCACACTTCACCTGCACCTTTGACTGGGGCTTTCTCTGCACCAGCAACCAAAAGCAAAACTCCTAGGTTGGTGTCCACACCTCTGCTCTCCCCAAGCAGCACCCCTCCCTGAACCTGACCCCTGGTACCCTTCAAATGTAAATGTTGGGTACCTAGCGTCCATAGATAGTCCAATCAGAGCAAAGAGACACACAGAGGTGGGCGCTTCCTTTACCTGCATGCCTCAATAGTGAAGGGCAGTAAAGAAAGGGCTTTCCCCAGAGCACACATCTACCCAGAAACACATTTCTGGAGAGAAAGAAACAAGCGGGTGCAACCCTACCTAGGCTCGGAGCCCACACAACAGGGGTCCCAACGCTTAACCTGAATTTCCAAAAGCACGATGAAGCAGCCAACATGCAAACCCACATGGGAAACCTGGCGGTGGGGGTGAGGGGGCACAGATTGCGAAGTGTTCTGGTCACACACCTTTTCAAAACTCAGAGCCTGATCGTGTTCTCCAGATCCCACCAAACCCAATGCAAACTCATTCCCCTCCAGTTGATAGCAGTTCACAGAGACCCTGCAAGGAAGAACTAACTCCCCCTGTGGCTTTCCAAGACTGGAACTCTTTGGGGAAGTAGAAAGCCCTGCTTTTTTTTTTCTCCTGAGAAGCAGCTGGTGGTTTTAAATTGCTAACCTTACGGCTGGGAGTCCACTATACCACCAGGGTTCTATCTCTGGAATCCGACACCCCTTAAGGAAACAATGCCAATTGTTAAGCCTTGGAAAGACAGGACTACGTGTGCTGATCTGCGAACTGAAAGTGAGTGGTTCAAACCCAACAGTGGCTGTGTGGGAGGAAGATGAGGCTGACAGCTCCCACCAAGATTTAAAGACTCTCAAAGCCCTGGAGGTGGTTCTGTTCTGTTCTAAGAGGGTCACTTTGAGTTGGAATCAACTCAACTGGCCAAGGGGTGGCTTCACCTCAACGGAAGGCCTGAGCTAAGGCCCAAGATGCGATCACTTTTCCAGGCAGTATCTCACACCTATGCCCCCCCCCCCCCCACCACCACCACCACACCACCCCTGCCCCCGGGGATAATTACTCAGCAAGTACAAACCTTTGACCTAAGGCCCCTCATCCAGGAGAGAGTATAGGTTTCTGCTCTCCCAGCTCCCCTTGGGGTCACAGCCCACTTTGGGAAGTAAGAGTCTGACAGGACCCTTTCCTGGGTCACTTCTTCACACTCAGGGTTCCAAAGGAACACATGCAGGCACACCCCCAGTGTACAGAGCGTAGCACTTCCTGCCTTTACTTGTTCGCTGCAGGAGGCTCTCCGTCTCCTCGCGTCCTCCTCCAATCCCCCGTGCTGCCCATCCGCTCCTGAGCGCTGGCAATCACCTGCAGACAGAACCACTTCTCCCCTGGGGTGGGAGCCCTCCACCCATAAATACACACACCGCAGATTAGTGCCCTGCCCTTGGGACACAGATCTCTTCTGGGGCACTAAAACCCAAGTAGCCCGTCTGCGCTGAGAGATGAGAACCAAATGGAAGTCCGCACGCAGACCAGTGTTTGGTGCTCAGGGACCAGACTGTAGGCGATGACCTGCGAAGCAACCCCAGGCCCAGAAAGGGTATCTAGTCTAACACCCGTGTTTCAGGAGAGCCACTTCCTCCTACGTAAATAAAAACTGCCTACGGGTAACTGCAGGAACGCCGATGGGGCAGTTGCTTAGACCCTGGGCTGCTAACTGCGAGGTTGGCAGTTCAAAAGCAGCAGCCGCTCCTCGGGAGAAAAACCAGGCTTTCCACTCCAGCAAAGTCTCGGCAACCCACAGGCGGCAGTTCTATGCTGGCCTAAGGGTCACTATGAGTTGGCCTGAATCGAACTCGATGGCAGTGAGCTTGGTCCACTGCCACCTGCTCCTTCAGGATTGGCACGCCTTCAAGGTGGGTCGGTGGCTCGGAAGGGAGGAAAAGTTTTAGTTCCAGACGCGCGAGGCTTACCTGGCTCCTCTCTTTGTCCACTTTCTTAAAACACTTATTCAACGACAAGTTGTGTCTCACTGAGTTTTTCCACCCAGTGGGTGCGTTTGCAAAATACGGGAAGTGTTCCAAGATCCAGTTGTAGATTTCCTTTACCGGCAGGCGCTTGGTCGGGGAGTCCTCGATAGCCATAAATATGAGACAGCTAAAGGAGTAGGGGGGCTTGCAGTTGGGGTTCTGCCTGGCATCGTAGGGCATGTCCGAGGGGGCGGGGGATGGGGGTGTGTCATCGTCCAGGTCCTGCACTGGGCTCACACTCCGGAGGACGGGCTCCCCGAAACTCTTCAGCAGGTTCTTGCTCTCGTGCAGCCAGTTCAGGTTGGTCAACTCCTCATCTTCCATGGCCCCCTCTTCTACTCGGAGCTCAGGCAGAGGAAAGTCAAGGTCATCGTCTTCCTGCAGGGCCTGGGACAAACCGCTGCGCCGGAAACACGGGCTCCGGCCACTGGAGACACTGATTCCTGCGCTTTCCGGCTTCTTACTGGGAGGCATGACTGGGCCCATCTACGTGAAGGCGCCTGGGAAAGGGCCAAAGAAAGGGGTTGGTCAAAACCAGGGGAAAGAGACCGCTCCGTGCCTGCCTAGTTCCCGCCGTGCCCCTTGCTGCCACCCACGTCCCCATCAGAGCGCCGCCACTGGGCGCCCACCCAGAGCCACACAGCCCTATAATTCTACCCCAGAGTGAGTGACCCAAGACATGTTCGGAGTGGCAGGGGTGGTTTCCTTAAATGAGACGTGACTAAAAATGGTGAGTGCGCCTTCACTGTGCAGGTGGAGCCCAGGAGCCCTGCACCCCGTGAATGCGCTAGCCCGCTAGCCCTCAGGGGCAAGGTTCACATTCACCCAGGGAACCTAGGAAGAAAGGCCTGGTGACTGACTTTGGGAAAACCAATGAGAATGGCGTCACAGTGCCATCTTTCCTGATCTGGGAGGAGTCACTGTGATGCAGGGACCTCCCTTAGCTGTGAGTGCTTCATCCGTCCCACCTCCGACACACGAATGCATGCAGACAAGGGGGAAGTCTTCCAAGACCACAAAAGGAGGCATCGTATGACTCCTGTTACCGTAGGGCTCTGTGGCTCAGTGCTTACACATGTTCTGCCCTCTGTGGGAACGTGCCCCCCCCCCCCACCTGTATGTTTCAAGCCAGTTGTTTCAGATTAAGTTCAGCTGTTTGCATTTGAAAACCATCACAACTGCCTTGGAATTAAAACTGTGGTCACAGTATCAATTTGCTTTTCTTTCACTGTTATCTCCTCCCCCTACACACACACACACACACACACACACACACACAGTCATGACCCAAAATTCTGTAACTCGAATTGCATCTAGCAAGCCCACAGTGCCAGGAGAGGCAGAGAGGCGTTTCATTTTGCTGGGGCACAGACCCGCAGAGGGGAAACCCAGTAAATTCAGGCATGGCACCAACACGAGGGGAATGTGTACACCAGCCCTGAAAGGACAGGGACGTGGATGGCAAAATCAAGCTGGCCCCTGGCAGCTCAAGGCAGGAAGGCAATTGCCACAAAAATTGCTACGTAAGTCCCTCCTCACCCCTAATCTCCTGCCTCCACCCCATTTTTATCAATGACCTAGAACAAAGAATAAAACAGTATCTGATGAAAACTGAAAAGGATGGGGTGGGCCGTTCCACAAACAGCCCTCCAGAACACAATATGAGGCGAATTAATGGGAGAGAGAAGAGGAAAGGGCTCCCGCTGTCAAGGGGGTGTGGTTCAAGTTCACCCGCTGACCCAAGGGGGAAACAAATGAGGCAGTCTCATGTGTGGTGTGGTGGTGTAAGAGTTAGGATGCTAACTGCAAGGTCAGCATTTCAAAATCACTGATCTCTCTAAAGGTGAAAGAAGAGGCTTTCTACTCCCATAAAAAGTTAGTCAGAGACACGGTGGGGCAGCTCTACTCTTTCGAGGGTAAGCAGAGTCAGAATTCACTTGTTGACAGTGAGTGTGCTTTTGGTCTGCTTGCTTCTGGCAAGATTTACTCCTGGAAACCTTATAGAGATGGGGGCGAGGGGGCACTGTTGCTGACAGCATCAACTCAACAGCAAGGAATTTGGTTTCGGGGTTTTGCTATTTAGGTATAGCAGGAAAAGAAAAGGCACTGATTTGAAAAAAAAAAAAGTGTGTGTGTGCGTGTGTGTGTGTTTGGCTTTCTGTACTCAGATGATCAAGGATTCCATCTGAGAAATAAATACAAGTCCATCAAAAGCAGAGACATGACCATTCCAAGTGCCCTGTGACTTGGAATGTTAACGTGAAGTGCCACCTTCAGCTAGGGAAGTTCACTGGCATTCTAAAAGGAACCACCGTGAGCCACTCAACAGCCCGCCAGGTACCAGGGGAACTTCCCCACAGAACTACTCTCCATGAGGCTGGCAGGCAGGCAGGCAGGGTCTGCTCACAGGCAGACACAACCAGAAGCACAGACCACTTCCCGTGGGGCCACAAGTCAGCAGAGGGCCAGGAAGCTGAGAAACCTCAGACTCACGATTTGTAACTTTTGTTTTGCTTCCCACCACACGATGAGGCTTCCTAAAGCTCCGCAGGATAGAGGGCAGAGAATGCGTAAGACAGGATCTCTAGGTTTGGGGATATGGCCCCGTGCACCCCAATTTGCTCTTTCTACTTCCCCGTGGGCACAGCAAATCCTTATCTGGTCTCGCTCAGCTTCCTCAGGAATGTCTGAAAGCCTAAGCACTCTCTCATGAGGTCGGCTGACCCAGTGGCTCAAACATAACAATTGTGAGCGTGGTACCGGCCCCGGAAGTATTCTCCCTCTCCGGTGTATGGGCTCATTGGGATTGGGAGCTGACAATTACCTGGTACCCAGAAATAGCCCCTGCAGCCAGTCCAAAATGCCCTGCCCAGCCACGGAAGTCAACTTCGGCTCCCGGGGAAAGTTCCAGGTCTCCAAAGCTTCCCAACAGGAAAATGATATCATGGCTGACAGTCAAGTAATTTAATTGCACTGTTGCTATGACAACCTGCTGCTCTCTTTCTTTTTAATTTGCTTATTTGTCAGTAGCTTCCCAAAGGAACTAACACGCTATTCTCCATGTTTTCTTTTGTTTTAAACAAACAACGGCAGCAGTGGGGTTCTGGGAGGAGAAGAAAGGACATAGGCCAGTAAAGCGGTCCCGGATCCGCATGGGCCGCCCCCCCCCCCTCGGTGTCAACCGTTAACCGCACGCCCCTAGGCCTCGCGTTTTCATGAACAATCATCCAAGAGTTGCTGATCGCTACAGTTCCTGCCTGCCCAGAAACCACAGCCGAGTTTTCCATGATTACACTCCACAGAACTCGCCAAATCGTCCTTCTTCCAATTGTAAGGGAGGGGAGGAGGGGGGTGTCTGGGTCATATGAGTATGTGAGTCTGCGGTTCAGCAAACATTTCTTCATCTGCTGCCAATCACAGGGTTCCATCAGATGCGTAACCCTTACTCACTGGTGACCTCCTTACAAATGTCCCGGTTTGGTATTGGTCACATCACACACACACACACACACACACACCCCACCTCTTCGGGTGTGTATCCCCGCCCGCACCCCACGCCCCCACTTGCTGCGAGGTTTCGCTGTTCTGTTGTGCTTTTTTCTTATTCACCCTTTGCACGGAGAAAACGCTGCCGCAACGCTGAGGTTTTTTTGGTTTCTGTTGCCGGCTGTTCGCCGGCCTCCCAATCACTGACAAAGACCGGACGGGCCCGGCTCGGAACAGAGGTTCTCCGTGAACTTTACAAAGTTGAGAAAGCGTGTGCGAGCCGGGCTGGGCGGCCCGAGTGTGGGGCCGGGTGCCCCGCGCCTCGCGCACGCGCGCGCGCACGCACGCGCCGCACTCGCGTCTACTGTACTTGTCAAAAACATTTCAAGGGGACCAGCGGGCGCGGCGATTGGCCGCGGCGCGCGTCCATCAGCGGCGTTGCCAGGCAACGGGGAAACTGCTCTTCTGCCCGAATACAGGGCAATTGGGAGCTCGCATACCTTCACTGCCGGTCAGATGTCATAAACCTTGACTGGCCGCGCTGCGGCGAGGCTCGCAAACAAATCAATCCCAGGCCGCCGTCCCCCAACTTCGCCAAGGCCTAAGGGGGGTTCTAAGGGTCGGGCCCCGGGAGACGAGCTGGCCAGAGCCAAGCCTGCACACTTTGTGGGGGGAGGAGGGATCTTTGTTAGGAGCCTGTTTCTCATCTCGGGGTCGCCCCTCGATCGGCACCCCCCCTTCCCGGGCCGCCACGGCGCGGATCCTGTCCTCCATGGACAATACCCACTCGGTCCCGTCGGCGTCTTCTGCAAACCGAGGCGCCCGGGCAGAGCCTGCACGTCGAGGCAGAAACTCTGCGAGCCGGGGAACTTCTGGGCTTCGGGGCCCCGTCCCCGCCGGCCCAGGCCCCTCGCCCGCGCCCTCCCCCCCGAGACGGCGGTCTCCCCGCTCCTCCGGGCAGCAGATGGTCTCCGGGGACGCCTCCGACCGGCGGTCGCCCGGTTTTCTCCCGGGGTCGCCCCAGCACCTCCGGGGCGCCGGCCGGAGAGCAGCCGGACTCACCTGGCCGGAGCGGGGCGCGGGGTCGCCGCGGCCCTTCAGCGGGAGCCGACAAAGTTTGGCGGGGCGCGGTGGGCATCGCTGGGGGGCCCCGGGGAGGGCGCGCGGGCGCGGCGCGGCGAGCCCGGGGCGGCGGGCGGCGGGGGACGGGCGCGGGTGCGGGCGGCCGGGGCGCGGGGGTCGCGGCGCGGCATGGGACCTGCAGCGTCCGCTGGGCGCCCGCGTCCTCCCGCCGGCCCCGCCGCTCTCCCCGCCCCGTCCCGCCTCCCGCTCGCCTCCGCCGCGGCGCGTCGGGCCGGGGCGCGCCGAGCGGCGAGAAATTGTTTCCACTGCAAACAAAAAAAGGCGACACATGACCAGGCAGGAGGAGGGGAAGCGCGGGGAGGAAGGAGGGAGGGCCGGGGCGGAGGGCGGAGGGAGCCGGAGAGAGGGAAAACGTGGGCCGGGCCGCCGGCGCCTCCGGCGCGGGGCGCGCGCCGCCGGGGGGACCGTGCCCGCACCCTGGGGCCCCGCGTCCCCCGCCCCGGGCCTGGGGCTCCCAAGGCGCCGCCGGGGCCGGGCCGCGCCACTCGCCGGCCGCGCCGTGGGCCCCGAGGTCGTGGGTGCCGGGGGCAGGGGGGGCCGGCGGAGCTAGGCCCGTCCCCTCCCCACGCTCAGGCCACACGGGCGGGCTGCCGCTGGCAACGTGTCGCCGGAACGCTCCTACCCCATCCGCATGCCTTACATGGCTCGAAAGTAAAAATAAAAAGAATTACTATGCGGGCGAGGCTCCTGAGAGGGAGAGCCGATTCCACGTCTCCCAAACTGGGGCGCCCTGGCGGGACGCCTAGAGCCCTTCAGAACTCTGGGCCTGCACCCACCATGTGTCCCCAGGGGAAGTCACCAAGGCCTCACTGCCTCTCTCCAGGTGAACCGTGAGCAGGTCCTGTCTCTTGAAGAAAGGGCGGGGTGGGGAGTGGGATGGCCTTTAAGGGGCAAGGGGCCTGCCCTGGAGGGGCGCGGCCTCTCCGGGGATCTGTGATCAAACCTGGGCCCACTTCTAGGCCGGAAGTGAAAGCAAGTCCCCTCTTGACTTTGGGGGAACTTAGGATCCCGACTGCCAATTCCCAGGGCCACACAGCGCCCAGCAATGCCACCTCTCCAAATCTAGCCACCCCGGGGGAAGGGCCATCTACCAGTGAAACCACACCACCCTTTGAGGAGGGTTCATCGGGGGCACCCTGGTGGTGAGCTAATAAAAATAAAACTTGAGGAGTCTTCCCCGCACACCTGAACCCTGATTTTAACCTAAGGAAGACAGAGATTCCAGTGAGGTAAGGGGGAGGCCAGAGCCTCCTCAGAAATCCCTCAGTCCTGCAGCCCCAGGGTAAAGAACCCCACCCCCACCCCCACCCTGGTTTCTGGACTTGTTATATTTTTCATTCCAAACAATAAAGAAAGCCAGGCAGATCCATCTGAGACATTTCCTCTTCACTGAGCTCCCAGACCGTGGTAAGTCTTTAGTAAGGGGCTGCCTTTCCCAGGATGCAGGTCTGATCTGTAGTGGAGCAAAAACCGCCTGCATCCTGACTGATGGCACAGCTGCAGTCTCACCCCAGTGGTCCCCAAGGTCTCTGGACCTTCTAGTCTTCTGTGGCAATGCCCTGCTCCCAACCCTCCCTCTGTTGGGGCATCGCCCCCAGGGGGTGCTGGTAATCTCTACATCCCCTCTCCTTCCCCATAGAACCCCTACCACTTGCATCAAGGCAGAGAGTTGGTCCACAGGATTTACAGTGGCCACTTTTCAGAGGTTGGTTGCCAGGCCTTGCTTCTGAGCGGTCTCTGGGTGGACTCAACTTGCCCACCTTTTGGTTGGCAGCTATGCCTTCACCGTTTGTACCTCACACGGACTCCCCACCTTTGTGTCAGCCTGAATTAGATGAAGTGGCCTGCCCTACCCCACCCCCTACTCCCAAGTAGTACTCACACCAAAGCTAGAAATCCTGTCACATGGACCTTAGAGTTCAAAAGAAGAGGGTGGGGGTTGAAGGTTATGGCCCAGGGCACATCTCTCCAGACAGGCTCTTAGCATCTGAATAGGGCTTCCTGGGGGGAACACCCTAGCCTGGGGTAAAAAAAAAGTCATTAAGGCAATTCAAAGTAAGGGTGGGAGTGGGTGGGAGGTGAGTTAAGATGCCTGGAATTCACTTGCCTTTCTTTCCCCTAACCCCCAAGTGTTTCTGGTCTCATCTTCTCAAAGTGTTCTCTGTCCCATTGCAGATGTGGCTGGAGATGGAGCAAGGTGTCAGTCAAGCTGAAAAGGAAGGGGTGGAGGGAAGCACACCTGTCTGAGGCAGAAATGAGGAGGTGGGGGAGGGGAGGAGAGCTGGATCTGAATGGCAAAGGTTACAAGATCTCTGGTCTGAGGTAAAGGGGTATGTGTCAAAGTAGGAACAACCACATTCTCAGTCCGTTTCTAGAGCTTTCCAAAGACACTCAGGTGGCTTAAGGCTGCAATCCCTTGAGGAAAGAGTCAGGTGAACAGTTACAACCACTGTCTTGTGAGCAAGCCTCACAGCCAGACCTTCCCTGTGCCCATGACCGTGGGAGACACAATTCCTGATGGGGGACTTTAGGGACCTTTCTGCAGATGACTTCTTCCCTCAGGAGACCGTGAGCCCCACTGCACCAGGGTGGGTATCGAGGTTCTGCAGCAGCATATGTTATTATTGTAAGGTGCCATCAAGTCACCTGCAGCTCCTGGTGACCCTACATAGGGTGGAGTGAAACACTGCCGGGTCCCCTTCTCCTCCTCCCCATTCTTGGAGGTGTCAGCTCATGAGGCTGGGGCATCCAGCCAATTCCTTGTGGGTGATTTCAGTGCCTCAGCCCAATGCCCAGCACACAAAAGACCCTCGATAAGTATGTATTGAACAAATGAACTGAAACGGCGACAAGGTATTTAGGAAACTGTTTGCTGGGACATCATTCAAAGTGGGGAAAACCTGTAAATTGCTGGAATAGGGGGTGGTGCTTAGGCGCCAACACGATCACACTCTGTACAACAGAACGAAACGTTGTCGTTGCCTGGTCCTGTGCCGTCCATCCCCCCCCCCCCACCTCCATATTTGAACCCATCGTGTCCCATGCCCCAGAGGCACCGTGTTGTATTCTACAGGCCACAGTGGGCCCATGTCCTCTTTTGTCCCCTCCCATGTGCAATTTCCAGTCATTTGAAATGAAGCATTCCCTCCACTGGATCATGTTCCCATTCTCATATGCTGGATGTGTGATACAATTTGCAAACATTTCCAAATGTAAGCGTTTGGGAGGAAAAACATGTTTTGCAAAGCCTTTCACAAAACGTTTTGAAACCTTTTCAATCGGGAGGGACAAAAAGCAGTCCCTGCCTGAAAAGGCTGGTGTTCCCAGCAAATGGGAGAACAGCTAAGTGTGACAACGGTCCTGCTCGCTGAGCCATCCTCTGGCTCTGCAAAGGCTTCCAATGTGAAGGCTTTGGGTCTCAAACTTTCTCTTCAAAGGCTTCTGAATCGCCTTGAAGAGGGAGCTACTCCAGTGAATGGTTTATTCTCCAGTGAGTGGTTTGTGAGCCACGAGAAACATTTGCTGTCTGTCTCCAGAGAGTTTCTGTACGACAAATCACCTTTGTGTTAGAGGCCATCGGGTCTGTTGTCTCACAGTGACCCTACGCCCAGCACGAGGAAAGCCTGCTCAGCCCTGTGCCATCCACACCATCTTTGCCCTCTCTGAGCCCAGCCTGGTGTATAAGTCCACTGCTACAAGTCCTCTCTGAGTTCACTGTGGCAGCCTTACAAGTCCACTGCTACAAGCCCTCTCTGAGCCCTGTGTCCAGCCATGTCCTTGAGGGTCTTTTTCTTTCCCAGACCCTCTACTTTACCAGGCATGGTGGTGGTAGCTGTGGTATGGCGTCTGGCTTGTTCTGATTCTGAATGATCCTGTATACAACAGAAGGGCACGCTGCCTGGTGCGGTATCCCCCTCACAGTCATTCTTAGGTATGAGCCCATGGTTGTAGCCACTGAGTCAATCTACTCCTCACTCATCAAGGGCTCTCCTCTTGTTCACTGACCGCCCTTCCACCTCTACCAAGCATGATGTCCTTCTCTAGGGACCGGTCTCTCCTGACGACATTCCCAACGGGTGTAAGACGAAATCTCACCATCCATCCATGGCCAGGCACGCTTGTTATTATGGTTGTTAAGGTTCCACCAAGTCAGTTCTGACCCATAGTGATCCCAGTCCTCACACCTAGGGGGGACCAAATACCAAACTTGAGGGGGGAAATCTGCACCTAGTCAGGGCCACCTTGAGTTGCCAGCAATACCTCCTGCAGCTAAGTGGGTGCTCTGGAGATGACAGTGGGTCTCTGAGTCTCAAAAAGAAAGCAAAAAAAAAAAAAATGGCCTTTGAGTCAATTCAGACTCATTGCAAGACCATCTAGGGTTTCTGCGGTTATAACTCTCCATGGGAGCAGAGAGTCCCATCTTTCTCCCTAAAGGCAGTCAGTGGGGTTTGAACCACCGACCTTGTGGTTAGCAGCCCCGTGTCTACCCCCCTCAGTGCCACCAGACCCCATTTGTTTAGTTAGGCAGTACTTCCCCCTCAGTGCCAGATGGTGTTCTAAAGCTTTATAAATAGTCACTCCTTGCAGCCTCACATTATTAACCCTGTGAGGTCGGGGTTATTGTTACTCTCCATCCTAGGAAGGAGGAACCTGGGGCATCAAGAGGTTTGTCAGCCGCCCAAGATCACACAGCGGATGAGTCATGGGGCTGGGATTGGAGCCCTGTGCAGTCTGGCTGCCAGCTGGGGGGTCATGTTTCATGGAGGAACCAGGAAAGACTGTACATTAATCTAGAACAACAAACGAGAGAGGACCCCTTGGGGATGGAGAATGGGGCTCAGAGGAGAAAACGGGGCAAGAAGGACACAAAGGAGGAGAAGGAAGGGGAACAGGAAAGGCACTACTTGCACAAACCCAAAAGTGCATCTTCCAGGTCACGAATAACCTGGCATGATACATGTCTGCAGTGGGGCCGGGAGATGGAACAGGCTACACATTCCAAGGAAGAATGAGGAGGCTTTCTAGAAGTTACGGTCTCTGGAACCCGCCGGAGCAGTTCTGCCCCGTCCTATTGGCTCGCTCTGGGTTAAAATCGCCTTGAAGGGAGTGAGTTTGAGTTTTGATCACTTGCGAGCCCTGGTGGAGTAGTGGTTCCACATTGGACTTCTAATGGCAAGGTCAGCAGTTTGAAACCACCAGCTGCTCCTCTGGAGAAAGACGGCACTTTCCACTTCTGTAAACAGTTCCAGCTTCGGAAAACCCCAGGGGCAGTTCCACCCTGTCCTCTAGGGTCACTGTGAGTCAGTCTGGACTTGATGGCAGTGAATTTGATTTGGTTTGGGTGACGTTACACAGTCATCCACCATCCATCTGTCACTCGGCTGTATTGTGGCAGCTTGGGGTGCCGTCAACTATTCTACCAGAATTTCAACTACCAGGTCACTCACGGTGGAAAGGGAGCTAAGTTGTTCATATCTCGTATGCCGACAGGGTTTCAGCAGAGAATCCAGATGAAG
>PVJH01032216.1:0-22901 GCA_004026705.1 Nesogale talazaci | reverse complement strand
AAAACTCTCAGATGGAAGGTATTTGGTAGAGTTATTTCCTTTCTTCATCACTAATTTTATTGGTTTGCCCATAAATTTGAATAATAATACTATTGATTGGATTTCCTGGTAGGGGGGTAGAAAATATCCTGTCACAGACAACACTGTACTTCAAGATAAGAGTTTGAAAAGTACTGCTTAATAATGGATGCAATGCCATTTCTCTTGACTATGCCATTTCTGGAATAGAGCATCATATGATCTTCTCATTCAAAAAGGCTACTACCTGTCCATTGCAGTTCTTTAACATTTAGAACACTGACATTTATGTATTTCATTTCATGTTTAAGGAATTTTTCTTCTAGATTCACATTTAGTTAAGTTAGAGTTTGCATTTATTAGTTGACATATGGTGATAGTTGAAAACAAAATTATATGTAAGGGGTGATTTGGAAGGATTGTCTTTACACACATTTGATTGATAATCATTACCATTTTCCAATTTATAGGTTCTCAGGAAAAGCAAAACAGAACAAGCAGATATTGTTGAATTAGCATTGGAGAAAAAATAAAAGTGAGTTATTGAAATACATAGCATCTTTAAGTATGGGGTACTTATAACAGTAAGGTGAAGCTTGAAAAAGCACTTGCTTGGAGAAGTTAGATGCCAAATATCAAAATGCATTATAACACTATGCTAATTCACACACTTTGGTATTGATACAAGTGTAGACAATAGACCAAGGGAGATGGAAATATAAATAAATCAAAAAAAAAACCCAAACCATTGCAGAAAGAGATCTCCCTATAAAGATTAGCTGATTCGATATCGAGCACCAAAGAACAAGAATCACATCATTACATAGGAGGAGGAGAGCAGGGTGGGGACCTAAGGCCCACTGGTGGGTAATTGGTCACCCCTTTATAGGGAAGTCACAGGGAGGAGACAGACCAGTCGGGGGCAGCCAGGCAGTGATGATTCATACAAGTTTCCTCTAGTTCCTGAAGCCTTCCTCCCCGTCCCCCAACCATCATGGTCCCAACTCTACCTTGCAAATCCAGATGGACTGGAGAAGTCACACTGGCATAGAGTGGAGCTGGAGATATGGGGAAACCAGGATGGATGGACCCTTTCGGGCCAGTGGTTAGATTGGAGATACTAGAAAGGTGGACAGAAGTGTGGAGTGGGGGAACCAACAGCAAGGATATATACACAAGCTCTTATTTGAAGGACGGGCATCAAAAGAGTGGGTTGGGGGAGAGGTCGGGCAGTGACAGTGTACGATATGACAAAACAATAACAATGTATAAAGTATTGAGGGTTGGAGTGGAGGAGAGACCAGGGGAAGAGGGGAAGGAATGGAAAAGTCGATACTAGGAGCTTAAGGGAAAAGGTGGATGATTGGAGAACAATAATAGAAGTGGACATGAGAGGGTGCTTGATGAGTATGCTTATTTATATATTGTGAAAAACAATGTATGAACCTCCAATAAAATGATTGGAAAATAAAAAAAGTATAATTGAATAAAAAAAAGATTAGCTGATTCATTAAAAATACTATCATTATAAGATCATGTATGTGGAAAGGACATTCTTTTTGATATGTACTGATAGATTATTTAAATATCTTTGGTGCAGGGCTGAGCCCCTTGGCACCAAGGTCATGTGCAGGACTGTGGCCCACAGGGGTGGTGGTTCAAATCCTGCAGCAGCTCTCCAAAAACAAGACTGGGCTCCCCACTCCCACCAGGGCAGTGATGACACAAAAACAAAAACAGAACAATGTCTTTGGTGAAAATAATTTTATTCAATTATCAGTGGATTATAGATCTATATACGCACTGTAAAACGGCAGCGGAGCTTTTAAATATTATCATACACTTGGCATGACATAAAGTTTTTTTGGTTTTTTTATTAAATACTTTTTAATAGGCCTCTTACATCTCTTATCACAATCTTTGCATTCATCCAGTGTGTCAAGAACATTTGCACATATGCTGCCATTATCATTTTCAAAACATTTCCCTTCTACTTGAACCCTTGATATCAGTTCATTGCGTTCCTCCCCAATCCCCAACCACCCTCCCTCATGAAGCCTTCATGAGTTATAGCTTACTATTTTATTTTTTTAGATTACTATTTGCGTATCTCATATTGTCTTCTGTCACCCTTCACCCACTTTTCTGTTATTCATCCCCCTGGGAGGGGCTTATATATTGATCCTTGTGATTGGGTCCCCTCTTTCCCACCCCCCACTCCCACCTTCCTCTAATCCCCATGTTATCTCTATTCTCATCATTAACCCTGAAGAGTTTGTCTATCCTGAATACCCTGTGCTTGAGGCCTTATCTGTAGCAGTGTACATGATCTTGTCTAATTATAAGTTGGAATGATATAAACATTTTTAAAAGTATGATACAGATAATGTTCTACATATTAGGTGGTTGTTAGTGATATGTAACATAGACATCTTACCTTTAAAACAGGCAATAGGCATTCTTTTGACATGTTACAGTTTGAAAATAAATTTACAAATATTAGCAGTATGGAATTGAGATCCAAGAACATTTGCATCAATGTCTCAATTAATTGCTTATAATTAACAACCTGAGTCAACATGATAAACAAATTTTTTTAATTGTCAAGGATTTCATTTTACTTGAATCAGAGATCAACAACACGGAAAACAGCAGTAACAATGAAGCATGCAGTGTTCCTCTAGTTCTTAAATGCTTTCTCCCTCCCACTCTCATGATCACAATTCTACTCCACAAATGTAGCTGGTCTGGAGGATTTACACTGGTACAGCTAGAGACTGGAAAAATGGAGAATCCAAGACAGAAGTACCTCCAGGACCAGTGGTGAGAAGGGCAATAATGGGAGGGTTGAAGAATGGTGGGTTAGAAAAAGAGAACAGATAGTAATGATGTACATATAACCTCCTCTCTGGGGGATGTACAATGGAGAAGTGGGTGAAGGGAGAGGTCGGATGGTATAAGATATTAAAAATAATAATAATTTATTAATTATCAAGGGTTCATGGGGGAGCGAGAGGGAGGGGGAAGATGAGAAGCTGATACCAGGGGCTCAAGTAGAAAGCAAGTATTTTGAGAACGATGAGGGAAACAAATGTACAAAAGTGCTTGAAACAATGTATGTATGTGTGGATTGAGATGAGAGTTGTATGAGCCCCAAATAAAATGATATAATTAAAAAAAAGAAATCAAACAACATATTTTCTTGGGCAAATTTGCTACAGCAGACCCTTTTAAATATTAAAAAGCAGATACCATGCTCTCTATAGTGAACCTGACCTAAGCCATAGTATGTTCAATGGCCTTACATCATGCACAAAGTGGATAATGATTACGGAAACCAAAAAATCTATGAATATGTCACTGAAAAATATTGTACAGAAAAATGAAAACACCTTCCCTGGAAGAAGTAAAGCCACCTTGCTTCTTAGATTTGAGAATTGTTAGACTTTATCACATTAGGTTAGTTTGGGTTTTCTTTGCTTGATTTTTTAATTCCTTTTTAATAATATCATTGGGGACCTTAAAGTTCTTATAACAATCAATTAATCAACATTATGAATCACATTTGTGCATATCATTATTTGCAAAGTATTTTCTTTCTACTTGAGCCCTTAGTATCAGCTCTTGTTCCTCTCTCTCACTCATCTTCCCACCCTCATGAACCCTTGGCAGATTATCAATCATATTTCACATCATACACCATCCACTATCTCCTTTGACCCATTTCTGTTTTTTGTCCCTCTGTGGGTGGATGTGGGGTTATACATTGATACTTGCAATCAATCCCCCCTTTCTTTTCCTTATCTCCCCACTTTCCCCCTTTCTTCATGGTTTCAATATTCCCTTGACTTTTTCTGATGGGCTTTTACTTCATGGATTCCATGTGTCAAGGGTTCCTGTATATACCAAAGTACACACACACAATGGTCTTTTCAGATTTATGAAGGAGCAATGGGTCATGATAGTTGGGGGAAGCAGCATCAAAGAAAAAGTGGAATGTTGTGTTTCACTGATGCTACACTGCACCCTGGATGAACAGTCCCTTCCTTGTGACCCTTATGTGAGGAGATGTCCTGTAGTCTGCACAGTTGGGTTTTGTGTCTCCACTCCTGCTCCCCTCATTCATAGCAATATGATTGTTTGCTTTGGGTCTTCCAATTCCTGATACCTGATTCCATGAATACTTCCTAATAACACAGTCTGGTGTACTTCTACCATGTGGGCTTTGTTGTTTCCATGTCTCATGGCCACATGTTCAACTCCAAGCCTTTAGGACCCTAGACACTTCATCTTCTAATAGCCTGGCACCAGAAGCTTCCTTCACCACATTTGCTTATGTGCCCATTTTTTTCTTCAGCAATTGTGTTGAGAATGTGAGCATCACAAAATGTCAGGTTATTAGAATGAAGTGTTCTTGCATTGATAGACAACTTGAATCTCAGAGACCCAATGTCCACCTGCTAACTTAATACTTAACATATAAATATATGTGCATAGATCTGTAGCCCGGTTATTATATACTAATATATTTACATATATACATGCCTATAAGTGTATTTTTTTCTTTTACTTCATTTCTTTCTTTCCTTTCCTTTCCTCCAATCCTACTACCATGGTGAACCTTCATTCAGCTTTTGGTAATACCCCTCAACAACCCTGTACTCTTTCAGAACCCATACTCTTCATTGATTAAAGAGGCAAAAGCAATGAAAATTGCATGTGTTTGTATATAGAAAGAGAGAAATGGGTAAAGCCAGTCCATAAGAAGTCTGTGGGTCAGATGTAAGCTAAACACTTCTCCTTATTCCTGTGACTGCAGATGCTGACAAATAGGAACAACAAGAACATCAAAAAGACCATCAACTGGTGGATGGTGCACTGAAAGAATCCAAGCTTGGCAGTCTGTTGATGGCTCTTGGAATGGACAGGTGATATAAAAGGAAGTGAGCAAACCCAATGTAGGTCTGAGATGCAGCAGGAGAAGTGAATTAGCTTCTACAAACTGTCAGTCTATAGCTTGGTTGCTTCACAGAAGACCCATTGTGGACTGGAATGTATTTCGTTAGCCCCCATCATGGAAGAAACCTGGCCCACTTTAGCTGACATAAAATCAACCTATCATGCACCAATTCTTTGGACATTTTATTAAGGGGACCTCTCACTGGAGGACATCATGCGTGATCAGTGAAGGGTCAGTGAGGATGGCAAAGGATCAGGCAATATTTACTCTGTTGCATGTGAGGTCACCAGGTGTCCAAACTGAGTCAATGACACTCTATTTCACAGCCACAAAGATACCATGAGCAATGTAAGAGTACGTGGCATCTAGTAGATTTAGATGTTTCTATTTTCAATCAATTTTCACAATAATTGTACCTTTATAATTAGTAATGTGTTTTTATTTTACCCAGTTTCATTTGTTTGCCTAAGTTAACTCAGTTGCATCTTTCATGCCTACTTTGAGCTTCTTTCAATAATACTCAGAGAAATAATCAAGTGATCATGACAACATGTTTCCATGAAGCCATTTCTTTTATATCAGTTAAATACTAACAATGAATAATTTTTGAGCCATGATTATAACTATGGTCAAAAAGCATATATAACAAATAAAGATATTAAATATTCAAAGGAATCACCTCTGAGAATACAATTCTTATTACTTGTGTGCTTGTTATATTTTGAAATATTCAAAATTTTCATTGAGCTCATAATACTTTTAAATACAAAATCAAAAATATCCCCATGGAAAAGCATTTCAATATCATACATGATTAGAAAAGAAGGCAATTTATACATTTAGAAAGGGTAGAAAAAGAGGAAGGGTGTGATTTTCATTTGAAAGATGTTTCTAAATTTTAATTTAGAAAACGTTTGGACTTACAGGAGTCCTTCAAAGATATTGCAAATAATTCCCACGATAAAAAAATTAATGACAAACTCATTGCCATTGAATTGGTTTCAATTTCTTGCAGGACAAGGTAGAACAGTCCCATAATATTTCCAAGCGTGTACATTTTTCAAGAAGCAAACTGAGATTCTTTTCTTCCGTGAAACACTCATGGGTTTCAATCTTTTGTTTAGTTGCTGAAATCTTTCAGGGCTGTAACATTGTAGGTAGATCCTTCCACATCTCCTTAATTAATTTTTATCTTTTATTGTATTAAGATGCATTTATCCCCATTTATTAAATAATGTTGATAAACTTATATTAGCTGAACTCCCTAAATTTTCCTGTTATTAAGTTTATATACTTTTTTGTTTTTCTGTATAGCATGCAGTTGTATGTCTTCTTGACTGTAACAATAAATATCCTTTATCTGCCTTTTGTGTGTTTTTAAGGGAAATAATATTACGGAATAATTTTCATTGCATTTTCACAAAGAGAAAGGTAAATAAATCTCAAATGTGCTATCTATGCTCTATATACATTGCCTTCTAAATGGCACTGTTCCCTTGAACAATATGATAATATTATAAAATGGAATCTGTTACTAATGTGAAAGATAATCCAAATACCCCCGTTTTAAAACATGCACACAGGACTACTTCATAAATTTGAGCAGGCATAAAAATAACAAAGTTGAGATAAATGGCTTTATATTAGTGTAAATATCATTTTGGGAAGACACATAGGCTTGTAATTTCTCATGTGGCTATGATTACATTAATGAAAATATTTTTTCAGATGTGCAGATGCCAAGCCAAGTCGACTTCACAATGACTGTTATAGTATTATCAGTGCTGTTTCATTGCAGCAGTCCAATTACTAGCCCAAATGTGGATATTGAAGTGAGTACACTCACACTTCATTTGCCATCCAGATCTGCACATTATTGCCCTTAATAGTTGAAGTATACTCAGGATAATTTTTAGTTAGAAAAACATTGAAGTGATTTTTTTATCTGAAATATTTCCGTTACAATGTTTTTTATTTAATATTTGAGAATTTATTCTTTAAGACTCTATATCTATTGAAGTGGATTAAAGTCAATGGTTGCTTTATAGTATTTCCTCTAATATTGTAACATTGAGTGCTATAAAGCTCCTTAAATACATATGTGCTGTGTTTCTTTCTATTTCATTTGCAGGTAGATTTTAGAATATCGCTAATTTGGTAGAAGAGACTGTGAATAGAAGTGATGCCAAATATGAAGTCTTGTTCATTGCTTAATTTATTTGATTTTGTGGATCTCCTAAAACGATGTTGTATAGATTTTTAGAAATTGACATTGAAAAACCTTTAATTTGCTTTATGTTTTTATGTGACTATTAGATAGACATGACATTGATTTAATAAAATAATTACATGTTTTCAAGAACTATCATTTTCTCTTGTGATAGATAAAATTTTGCCTCAGTAATGTCGTATAAGCAATTAATTAAGAAATAGCAGACATATTTAAAATAATATATATTTTAAATAATACTAGTTTATTGCTTGCTAGAGTTGTGTCGTGGCTACGCGTTGGATTGCAATCCACACAGTTGGCAGTCTGAAACCAGGAGCAGCTCCACAAGAGAGAGACTGGGATTTCTACCCCAGAAACAGCTACAATATTGGAGACTCACAGGGCGTTGGATATGTGAGCATAGACTGGAGAATGGTAACTTTGGTTTGGAAATGTGAAGTCAGATTTCAGTTTTTAACATTTGAATATACTATTTTGTATATACTAGTATATACTATTTGAATATACTTCTTCTGCAATTCATGGATTCTCAAGCTCCCTGCAGATACTAAAAGAAAGATAATCAAGATGAGAACATGTGATGACTCAGAAATTTTGCCTTCCATACTGGACAGGCTAAGTTTAATTTCTAGTCAATGCATCTCAAACAGAGTAACCCCCTGTCTGGGGGTAGAAGCTAGAATGTTGCCAATGATGTTGGACACTTCTCTGTCACTTCCAAATTAAAGATGGACTAGAAAGACACATATGATTGTCTATGTCCCGAAATCAAATAATGAAGAGCCTATGAATCAAGATTTACTGGAACCTTAGCAGGATTGTACATGATCAGTCACCATTTATTGCCACTGTGCATGGGACCACCATAGGTTGGCTGCCCTTTCATTGTCAATAACAAAAAAATGAAGAAGTTCAAGGCTCTAGTTGCTGATAGAATATCCACTGGAAAGTTTCAGAGGCCCGAGGAAGCACTGGAAGCATTCACTCATCTATACGAGGAAATTTGGTCAGCTTCTTGGCCAATGGACAGGAAGAGATCCATATTTGTGCTGATCCAAAAAAAGGTAACCCAAACTAATGCTCAAACTATAGAATGATATCATAGATATGACACACAATAAAAATTTGCTTCAGTTCTTCCAATTTTGGTTGCAGCAACATATTAAGAGGGAACTTTCAAAAGTTCAGACTGGATTAAACAGAGAAATTGGAGTTAAGTATATTGTAGTCTGATGAAGATTGTCTCAAAAGAGAGAATACAAGAAATATGTTTGTTTATTTGTATTTCCTTGACTATGCTAAGGCATTTGGCTATGTGGACCATAATAAACTTTTGATCAGCTTGAGATAAATGGGAATTCCAGACAATTTCATGGTGCTCATTCGAAACTTGTACATGAATCCAGAGGTAGTTGTGTAAACAAGACAAGGGAAAACTGCATAGTTCAAAGTATTCATTAAGGTTGTAACCTGTCACCAGACATGTTTATGTTGATCAATTAATTAGAAAACCTGGATTATATGAAGGTGAATATGGAATCAGGATTGGAGGAAGGCTTATTAACAAGCTGTAGGTGATATGCAGATCACATAACCTTGTTTGCTGAAAGTAAAGAGAAATTGGAGCATTTGTTTATAAAGATTAAGCACTGAAGCTTATTGTGTCAGTCTGAGTGGAATAAACAAATAATTTAATAAACATGCATATGTGAATAAGAAAGATTTATGTAGAAGAGCAATTAAACCTTGAGAAAAACATTCCAACCCAGTCCAGTCCAAGATAATAGGTCCAACATTAGCCCATCTGTCCAACAGCAACCTAAAACATCCTTCAGACTCATGAACCACATACAATGAAGCCAAACACAGGATGATCACAAGCCAGTGGATAGAAAGTCTTTGGACCCAGTGATGTAAACAATTCAGCACTGACAGGAGTCTCCACACAGTTTCTCTAGGTCAAGGTTTCTTGCTGTATCAGGATAGGTCCACATGGCTTCTGCTCATTCTCGGGCAGTGAGTGTTGTCAGTAGAAAGTCTTCAAGGATGTTAACTTGAGATAACAAATTAGTGTCTTCGTCTCCAAAAGGAATTACCACATTTCCCAGAATTCTCAGCGGAGGGCTATGCCCATACAGAGGTCTCCTTGGTTACCTCCAGATTGACAGGCTACTCTCCACCTCTACACTCTTCATTCTCAAATTACAGCAGATTAGATGACTGCCACAAATATGGGTTGTAATTGAATGTAAAGAAGACCCAAATTCTCATAACCAATAAGTAACATAATGATGAATGGAGAAAAGGTTGAAGTTGTCAGGGATTTTGCTTTATGTCGATCTACAATCAATGCTCATAGAAGCAGCAGTGAAGAAATCTAAAGAAATATCACATCCAGTAAATCTGCTGCCCTAGATATCTTTAGAGTAAGGGTAAGAATGTTACTTAGAGGTCTAAGATGCTTGTGACCGAATTCTTCATTACATCATATGCATGAGAAAGTTGGATATTGAATATGGAAAACAGTAGAATAAATGTATTTTGATTGTGGTGCTAAAGAAGAATACAGAAAGCACCCTCTGGGCTCAATTTCCCTAGGTTTCATTTCTTGAAAAACATAGAAACCAGTAACACAGCTCCAAGTGCAAAGCCCTCAATGGCAGTGTGCCTCTCAGATACACCCTGATATAAACATGCATAGGAATAATGAAACAAAATGGTCATCACAGAATTGTCTGAAAGATATGTACCTTACTTAATCCAACATACAGGGCATTGATGTCACGAGACCTTATCTGTCCACTAACCAAGACAATATTCTTGGTATGCATTATTTGTATTTGTCTTTATACTATTATGATGTTAGCCTTACCATTTTGTTTTTTATTGTCTTCTTTTGGGTTTCCTACTTGTGAACGACAGGAAGAATGCTTAATGAATGCATAATGAGAATAACCGACACAAGGGATGATAGGGAATGCAAAAGTGAAAGGGGGCAGTAGAATGGGAAAGGGGATTTGGGGAGTAAATGAAGACAAGATGGTGGTAACAGAGAGGGACAACTAGAAATGACTGTGAATGCACCACTCCAGTTGAAGGCAATTTATGCAATGAGACAGGGTGATGCTCTAAGTTTGATGTGGTGGTAACTGTTCAATAACCTTTGATATGATTCAGCGATTGAACTTTTGAATTGTCTGATGTGAAAAGTATGTGCCAATAAGACTGGTGGTAGAAAATTTTAAAAGAAAATTGACAAAGTACAGTTTTCTTCATTTTCCGAAAGAAAGAAAGTACCATGGACTGCTAAAAAGGCAAATTAATCTGTATTGTAAAGAGACAAAGCAATCTATAGTGT
Source organism: Nesogale talazaci (assembly GCA_004026705.1). Taxonomy (NCBI): domain Eukaryota; kingdom Metazoa; phylum Chordata; class Mammalia; order Afrosoricida; family Tenrecidae; genus Nesogale; species Nesogale talazaci. The sequence goes on along the minus strand of PVJH01032216.1, from coordinate 12,332 downwards.
AGGAAGTAAAACTGAATTGATCTTACATACTTTGAAGCTATGTTTCTAAGGGACTAGTCCCTGGGAAAGGACACCAGGTGTGGTAAAGTGGAAGGGTGGAAAGAAAGAAGGAGATCCTTAACAAGATGGACTGACACAGTAGCTGCAGCCACAGGCTCTGGGATAGGGAAAATCGTGAAGATTCATAACACCATGCATTTCTGTTCTATTTTGCATAGGGTCACTATGGAACAACAACAACAACAACAACAACAACAAAGCAAGATCACAGCTTACGACTGATTTAGCGCAAAAGTATCTTGCTGGACACTAGTGACTGCCTTGTTCTCCTGAAAGCTTTTACTTTAGACTGGTAGTTCTTAACCTTTCTAATGCCACAATCCTTTAATACAGCTCATCACTTTGTGATGATCTCCACAACCACAGCATTATTTTTCTTGCTATTTCATAAGTATAAATTTGCTATTGTTATGAATCATTTGATCCCTAAAGGGGGTGGGACCCACAGGTTGACAGTCATTGCTGTCGACAGGAATGCCAATTAGAAACAAAAACCATGCTAAAACAGATATATTGACCATGATTATTTACAGTAAAGAGGAAATTTGGAGGATCTTCAAAACTATTAACAGAAGAATCAGATTGATACATTGAAAGGTCATCAATTCTTCTAAGTAACTGCTTGTGTCTTGACAGTACCTTTATAACTTGAATTAGACTGGGTTTTGTAGAGAAAGAAAACCAGTGATACTCATAAAAGTATAAGAAATAACTTTATATTAGGGAATAATTTGATATAAAGAATTCAACTCAAGCCCCTGGGTCCGATGCTACCAGGGGTCCCCTTTAGACTGACCCAGCTGTCAATGGATGACTCAGGAAAAAAAAAGGAAGCTGGGATATCACAAGTCAATGGGTGAAGATTCACATGGACCCAAGATCCTCAAGATGACGGCGGGGTGTCACATCACCCACCAGTAGGCTGCATGAGCCCAACATGCAGTCCACACATAGGGCACTGAAGTGGGTTGAGAGAGAGGGACTGCACAGTGTCTGCCTTATGTCCACGCCACATGTCCAAGGAGCCATCATCAGGCAGTGGCCTAATTAGTAGATTGGCTTCTGCTACTTCCTCAACACTTCAATCCTTAGGTTGACATGAAAATCCAACCATCACATGTCTCTCAAAGGTTGAACTTCCTCATTTACAATAAAATGTGTATAATAATTTGTTCTACAAAACTACTGACACTGACCATAACATCATGCTAACAATTGAAAATTAATTAAAACATGAAGCCATATTTCTATAATTAAAACATGGGATGAGAAAACTGAAAAGCTGTACAGGAATTTGAAGTTTTCAAAAGAAATTTGAAGTTAATCTATATATTAATTAATTCACTCATTCATTGACTCATTCATGCTGCAACTTCTTATTAAAAATCTACTCTTTGTTAAAGGAGCCATGGTGGCACTGTGGGCTAGACATTGAGCTTCTAACTCCAGTTTCAGTGATTCAAATCCACCAGTTCCTCAGATAGAGAATGATGAGGTTTTCTGTTCATATAGATTTAGAGTTTCACAATCCCATAAAGAGACAGCATGGGTCAGAATCAACTAGATGGCAGTGATTTGGTTTTTATTTGGATTCTTTGTAAAACTCTGGCATAGCCAGATAGGGAATTAACAGTAAAACATAATCAGCATCTGTAGCCTCAAGAACCTTAGAATGTTCAGGTGTGGAAACAAATCACAACCACGAAAGCACGAACCATGAATGGGAACTATTTTACAGTTTTGTTAAGAGAGGTAATGTGATTTATGCAGAAGAATAAAATACTGACTAAAATTGAAAAGTTTTATTAGATTGCATAGATGAATATGATCTCTCTTGAGAGTTGGCTGTAGTGAGCTGTTGGTGTTAAAAAGGAGGAACAAACCACAGAATAAACTCTAAGGAGAGCACACAGGCAGAGAGAAGAATAAGTACAAAAGCCCTAAGGGGACATGAGGTTGGAGTATGCAGGTATAGAAAGAAGGCCAGTGTGTGTGGCTATAGCTTAGTGAACAGTGGATGTGGCAGAAGGAGGCAGGGATCAGGCATGCTGGAGTAATTGCTTAAGAGTTTCATTTAAATGATTTGCCTTCACTTGAGATCTCAAAAGAGATGTAGATACTTTAAAAACCCTTATCATATATATATATATATATATACACACATATAGTAAGCACTAATGTGTACATTGTTAAAACTTTAAGTAGTTATATTAAATAACTTCCAAAATTAAAAGCACTTAAATTCAATGATTATCTAAAACTAAACAAAAACAGACATTAAATGGCTAGATTATTTTTTTGTATGGGAAATGTATATATTCCACTTCTGAGGATTGAAATCTTTTTACTTCAAATTTAGTTCAACTTTTTATCTTCCCTAAGGATGGAGATATATATATATATATATATATATATATATATACATATATGCAATGTAGACTTTTACATTCAAATCTAAATGAAACTAACTGAACAAAAATTATTTCAGAATAGGGATTCTGTACCATATTTTGTCTTGGAACCCCCATCCTCTAGCAAAATATTATACAGGTAAATGGCCATATAAATTGGAAATAATTGATATGAAGCTGAATACTATTAAAGAAAGTAAATATGTAAAGAGTGAGCACTGAGAGAATTGGAGGAAAAAATCATGAGAAAGAAAGTAATTTATTTCTAAGTAAGACAATTATAAATTAGCCTTACAGATGTTATAGCCAAAGATACCCTGCTTTACACTGACACCATGAATGCTTTTGTGGTTAGGTCAATTTTTACGCACTCTTGTTAGCCAATTAAATAATGAAGTCAATAGCTACATGAGAAAAATGAGCTATGCACATGATCTGATAAATTTTCTAAATGCTCCTTAATATCATCTCCTCTCAGAACCTGTGAATAAATTCCACTAGTTCAAATGCACATTTTCCCATATTGTACATCAAGAGGGAATGAAGGTTTTTTTTTTGTTCAATGATAGAGTACGATATTTTGATGTATGACACAAAGCATGAATTATGTTGTATGCACAAAATCTTAAAAGATAAAAATAGAATAATTGGAGTTTAGCATTAGCATTCTTTTAAGATAAAAAGTGAGCACAATATAGAAAGAAGAAATACAGGTGTTTTATGTACAGTTAATCAGGTGATATATGCAGTTTTGCATCATAATTTGGAGTAATGCTGAAAGGGCCAACGTGAATCTTTCTTCTGGAGGTTATTATGGTTTGGCTTTCAGTCACTTAATACTGACAGCCTTAAACATTCTCCCCACACATATGCAGTCACGAAGAGGTTAGCTTGTGTTCTTCCTAAATTTGTGTAGATCAAAACTTGCTGAGAAGTTCCCGGTTTCAACTGCGTGATGGCTCTCATGCCTTTTGCCTTTGTTCCTCTTATGATGCAGACTGTTAGTTGATTCCAACGCATAGTGACCCTGTAGGTCCGATTCCGTTTGTGGAGTGAAACGTGGTAATACGACCCTTCTACTGAAGCCTCAGTAACTCCCTCCAAACGACTGCATTGTTGTTAGGTGCCATCGATTTGAAGCCCGCCCACAGCGACCCTCTACGTAAAACAGAATCATTTTCCAGTCTTGGGCCTCCCTCATTATTTTTTCCTGTTCTTGAGCCCATTGTGGTGTACATTCCTGGAGGCCCTTCACCTATATTTCTATCCCTTTACTTAACCAAAAAGAATGCAGCACCTCTCATCTCTTCCATGCCCCTCTACTAGTCTGGATTATTTAGTAATCTGTTGGAATGTCTAAAAGAAATTAGCAGACAACAATTAGTATTTTGAGGTTTATTAAAAAGTTCAGCCTAGACGCATGGTAGGATGCAAGAAGAGAAAGAGCTACAGAGACAGACACAACCAGAGTCAGATGGACTCCTTCCCTAGAAGGGGAAGGGCAGAGAACAAGCTAAGGGAGGGGCCAGCATCCCACACCCACAGGGACCAAGACAAGAAGGGAGGAAGAGGAAGAGAGTTGGTTCAAGTTCCATGCCGACACATGATGCTCAGAGGAATACATCCCTCTGGAGACCCAATGCACCACAGAAAGGACTGGGCAAACAGTGATTCCTGGGGACACGATGGAGGGTTGGAGAAGGGGATGTGAACAAACACATGGGTGGGGGAGGGGGAGCAACAGGTGATCTGGAATTGATGGAAAGGAGAAGTGTGGGAGGCCTGGTCAGGAGTAGGCAAAGACAATGAATCTGTGAGGAAACACTGAAACGCCAATGAAGGTGGAACATAATGGTGGGAGAGGAGGCAGATGGAAGGAAATAGAGGAAAGAGCTAGAGGGCAAAGAGTACTTGCAGAGGTCTAAACATAGGTACGCCCATACATAAATACAACTATCTAGTATAAGGTGGGAATCAATTTAAGAACATATCTATAGGCCAAGTACTATGGTAGCAAAGTGGATCCTCATCCTGGTGCTCCCTCAATGTAAGAACACTTCTTTATATGAATCTGGTATTCCTCAAGGATCACTGGCCCAACACGATCACTGAAGTAAAATGGGTGCACAAGCAAATGTGGTGAAGAAAGCTGATGGTGTTCAGCCATCATAGGATATATCACCCGGTGTCTTAAAATCCTGAAGGTAAACAATAGGCCATTTACTTGGGAAGAGACCACACCCACACAGAAGAAACATAACACCCAGTGTGGCCACATGGTAGTGAAAGGTCTAGGCAAAACACACATATCACAGTGCCCACTGAGCACAGGTGTAGACCATGTGGTAGCATGAGCCATAGAAGAAGCTCATTTGTCTGTGCGATCATGAGGTGCTGAAACAATCTGGCATCAGGCATCCAAGAACAAAAACTAAAATCAATGGACCAATGGACTCCCTATATCAATGAAGGCAAATGGATACAGAGGCAAACAGAGTAGAATAAACGATGGTGGCCAGCTACCAAATGACTGAATGTCTAGCCTCTCAAAGACTTGGAGATAATTGAGTCACCATACAGCACAGAAGCAGCAAAGTCCACTTTGAAAAAGCATACCAGCATGTGTGATCAAGAGGGGCTGAAGGGAGCAGGTATCGAGCATCAAAGAACAAAAATCTCATCATTATGAATGAGGGGGAGAACAGCATGGGGACCTGAGACCCACTGGTGGGTAATTGGTCACCCCTTTACAGGCAGTCATGGGGAGGAGACAGACCAGTCAAGGGTCAGCCGGGCAGTGATGATGCATACAAATTTCCTCTAGTTCCTGAAGCCTTCCTCCCCCCACCAACCATCATGGTCCCAACTCTACCCCACAAATCCAGATGGACTAGAGAGGGTTTACTAGTGGACAGGGGAGCTGGGGATGTGGGGAGACCAAGATGGTTGAGCCCCTTTAGCCTGGTGGTTGGACTGGAGCTGCTGGAGGGGCGGAGAGAGGGTGAGGTGGAGGGAATGCAAGGGTGAATCCCCTCTGACCAAGGATGAGGAATATGAAGAGTCTTGCAGAGGACATTGCAAACTGAATCGTTGAAAATTCAAAGATTTAACACCTTGTCATTTGATTTATCTTTTTACCCATTTTAAATTTGGTCCAGGTTTTTAAATCTTTTCTACTTCCTTTTCTATTGAGGGTTGCCTCTGCTTTATTTTATTATTGTTGTTAGGTTTTTTGGTACTTTTTTGCTTTCATGTCATTATTGTTTTTGCATGTTTTTCTGTATACAAAATCTAGTATAGGTACATTGTTAGAGACAATAACTGAACTAATATTTTCTTGGTGGTCTGGCAGAGGAAGTTGGGGGCAATAGGGAATTAATAACAACAAGAACAAGAAAGAAGATGTTCTAAAATTGACTGTGGTAATGATCATAACACTCATAACTGTTGAATTGCATGTTATATGAATTATGTGCCAATAAAATCTTTGTTTAAAATGAAAAAAAAAGTTGAATAATTGTGCTGAGCCCCGGTGGTGATTCAAATCCATTGGCAGCTCTCAGGAGCAGCTCTGGGTAGCTCCCACAACCACCAGAGGCAGTGATGCCAAAAAAAAAAGTTCAATAGTTATAATTCAGAAAGACATGTGTTCCGAATATAGTTCTCCTCTTCTCAGTCATGAAAATTACATCAATCTCAGTCTCTGTGACTCTCCACCAAACTGCCTTCTTACCTCTGCCTGGTTCAGGCAGCTAGGGTTAGATTTTTCAGCTCTACCAATTACCTGCTCAAAGAAAACCCATTGCTCAAGTAACTCTTGCCTTGAAGGCAGACAAATACAGCAAGGCAAATTACTCTAGTCTCACGGGATTATCTATCCTAAATTTCCACATTTTCAACTCCAATGTGCATTCCCTGGTCTAGCCAAATCTGTCTGGCAGAATTGGGATAATGATAGTCGGTGGGAGGAAGCATTTGAGAACATTTTATTGCTTTTACACTGCACCTAGACTGGCTCATCTCCTTGATAAATCCCCTCAGTAAGAGGATGTCTCTTCACTTATTCATGGGTTTTGGGTCCCCAATCTGAACTCCCCCTCATTTATTTTTTTTTCCGGGCATCACTGCTCTCCAGTGGTGGGAGTAGGAGGCCCAGCCCCACTGCTGGAATTGAACCTCCGTCCCAGTGGGCCGCAGTCCCACGCACAACCACTACACCACGGGGGCTCAGCCCCCTCCCCCTCATTTATAATGATATATATTTTTAGGTCTTTGATGCTTGATACCAGATCCCTTTGACACCTCGTGGTCATACAGGCTGATTTGTTTCTTTCATGTGGGCTTGCTTCTTAGCTAGATGGCCACTTATTCACCTTCAAGTCTTTAAAACCACAGATGCACATCTTTTGATAGCCGGGCACCGTCAGCTTTCTTCCCCACATTTGCTTATGCACATATTTGTTGTCAGTGAGAATATCAGGAAAGTGAGCATATAATGTTATGATTATTAGTTCTTGAAACCTGATAATTGATCTCTTTGGTGTCTCTTGGTTCCATAAACTGGTGTGCTTCTTCCATGTGGGCTTTTCTGCTTCTGAGCTGGATGGCCACTTGTTTACTTTCAAGCCTTTAAGACCCCAGACATTACATATTTTGATTTCCGGGCACCATCAGCTTTCTTCACCACCATTCCTCCACCCACTGGTATCACCACTCTCACCACTGGTCCTAAAGATATCATCTGTCTTTGATTATCTATGTTTCTGGTTCCTTTCTGTACCAGTGTATCTCTTCTGCTATAGCTGGATTTGAAAGGTAGAGTTGGGATCAGGATAATGGGAGGAAGGAAGGAAAAAAAACTAGAGGAAAGTTGTATGTTTAATCATTGCTACACATACCCTCACTGACTCTTCTTCTATCCATGACTCTTCTGTAAGGGAATGTTCAGTTGCCTACAGATGGGTCTTGGGTCCCCAATCTGCACTTGCCCTCATTCACAATGATAGGGTTTTTTGTTCTTTGATACCTGATCGCTGGTCCCTTTGAAACCACGTGATCATACACCCTGATGTGCTTCATCCATTTGGGCTTTGTAGCTTCTCAGCTAGATGGCCACTCTTTTTCTTTCAAAACTTTAAAACCCCAGATCTATATCCTTTGATAGCCAGACACAATCAGTTTTCTTCACCACATTTGCTTATGTACACATTTGTCTTCAGCAATCTTGTCAGGTAGATGTGCATAATATTGTGCCAACTTAATAGAAGAACAAAGTGGTCTTGCATTGAGGAAGTGCTTGAGTAGAGACTCAGCATCCAACTGCTAGCTTAATACTAAGCCTATAAATATATGCACGAAGATCTATTTCCTCATTGTCATATAAAATATATTTACATATGGACTTGTCTGTATTTAGACCTCTATAAATGTCCATTGCCTCCTAGGTCTTTCCTTTCTTTCATCTGACTTCCCTCTTGTCCCACTATAATGCTCATCCTTCATTTGGGTTTCAGTAATTTCTCTTAGTTACACTGACCTTGATCAATCCCTACCAGACCTCTTACACCCTCCTTCTCACTGATTTTAAATCACTTGCTGTTCCTTTGTCTCTGTTTTGGTCAACACTACTTCTTTCCCCCTGCCTCCCCCTCTCCCACATCCCCCCCGGATCCTTTGGGCCCATTGTTGTCTCCTCCAGACTGTTCATCCAGCCTATCTTATCTAGATAGACCCGCACAAATAATATGCACAAAAAAGCAAGACATCAAAATAAAGTGAAAAAAAAAAAGATGACAACTGGAAAAACTAATGACAGATAATAATAATAATAAATACATGAATAAATTTTAAAAGAAAAATCTGTAAATAGTTCAAGGTCTGTTTCTTGATCTTTACTAGTGTCTTCAGTGAAGTCTGATGGGGTGCCAGACCCTGACCTGAAAGTCTATCCTTTAAGACCTTAGAGCACCACCATCCCTCAATGGATAAATTGCCTTAACAGAAAGCAATGAGTTGTACATTCACAATCAGTTCCAGCTGTCCCTCTCTCCTATCACTGTCTTATCTTCATTTACTCCTCCAAATTCTCTGCCCCATGCCCTTTGTGTTTTACCTCCTACTTTATCTCTGTCACTACCTTTTGCCTTTTCTTTTCATCTCTGATGGAAGATTTTTCTCCTAGATTACAGCACAGAAATCTTGAGTAAGGCACCAGTCCTGGTTCTTCCTTGTTGTTGCTGGCGATATTTCACTTTTCAACTTTGAGATTTACCAAACCTTACTGACATCAAAGCAATTCTTACTCACAGAAACCCTAGAGAACAGGGCAGCCCTGCTCCTGTGACTTCATAAGGTGCCCTGTGGTTTCTTTACAGGAGGCTTTCTAAGCCTTATCTGTGTCCCAGAGCAGCCAGTGGTTCCCAACTGATGACCTCTTGGATAGCAGCCTAAAATGTGTTCACTATGCCCCCAGGGTCCCCATTCTGGTATAGCTCACTTTACATCTAGCAGGGTAAAAAACTAAGCACTTCAATGATTAAAGTTCCATATTCCGTATATGGCTGGTCCAACTCTAAAATGACTGCAGATTGTCACAACAAACAAATCACTCTTTGAAGGAATGTAGCTAGATAGAAGGATGCTAAGACCTTCATTTACTTTGAACCTATTTTCAGAACCAGTCTCTGGAAAAGAGTCTCATGCTTGGTATAATAGGTCACTAAAATAAGAAAACCTTAGATGAGATGGATTGACTCAATGGATAATAGAATGGACTTAGATATAACAATTGTGTAGATATGGCTGGACTGACCGCTGTTACTTTCTGATGCATGCAGGATCACTATGAATTGGGCCAGACACAGTAGCAATTAATAATAACAACTCCATATACCATTTTTACTTTATTAGTAAACTATCCAATCTCATGAGCAACCCGCACTTGCATATCCTACACAGTCATCTAATGGAAAAAAAAACACAACGATAAACAGAAGGGCTATCTAGAACAAATCACTGCATTGCACTATTTTGTACATAGTTAAATTTTAAACTCTTCACTTCCCTACCATTCCTTCTCAAATATATCCTTTATTATTTTCTGAAATTATTATTCCATAGGTTTTCACGATTAGATTCATATTTTAGTTGAATGTTAATTTGTGTATCTATATTTCTCAACAAGGATTTAATGCCCATGCATGCAAGGTCTTGTCTGTTTCAGACTTTATAGCATTGAAGACCTTTATTAGCATGCAGCAGCGCATCGCCTTGATGTTATTAGGTGCATTGATACAGACCCGACCCAGAGCAACCTTTTGCAAAACAGAAAGTAACACTACGTACTTCTTAGTCATATTCACAATTCCTAAGTCTGAGTCTATTGATGCAATCACTTTCCTCTCATTGAGGGCCTTCTCTCTTTTTTCTTTTACTGCCTTTCTATTTTATCAATCATGGTGCTCTTCTCCAGGGTCTGGTCTCTCCTGACAATATGCCCAAAGTAGATAAGACAAAGTCTTATCATCTTTGCCTCTAAGGAGCATTCTGGCCTAACTTCTTCCACCAGAAATCTGTTTGTCCTTTTAGCAGTCCATGGAACTTTCAATATTCTTCTCCAGCAACACAATTCAAATGCAGTGACTCTTCTTCAGTCTTTCATATGCAATGTCCAACTTTCATATGCATATGATGCAGTGGCTTGGTTTTCAAAGTAACATCCTTACTTTTCAATACTCTAAAGACATCTTGGGCAGCAGATTTCCCTAAAGAAATACATCTTTTGATCTCCCAACTGTCGACTGTCTCTTCATTGAGCATTGTGGATCCAAGCATGACAAGATCCTTGACAGCTTAAATATATATATATATATATATATACACACATATATACATATACATACACACACATATATCATACACTCATGTATAAGCTGAGTTTTTCAGCACATTTTCTATGCAGTGTTTTTGTTAAAATTAGATGCCTCGGTGGATATTCAGGTAGACTCATATTCAAGTATGTATAGGGTGTGTGTGTGTGTGTGTTTGTGTGTGTATTCTATATAAGTGGCAGATAAATATTTTGCTAAGACATACATACACAATTTCTAAATTAGACTGGTTAGAATCACAAAGTTATAAAATCTTGAATTGTATTTCACTCTTATTGTTCCAATTTCAAAAGTTTTGGTAAATACTGCGTTTCTATTTTGAATACTTTAATTATTGCTCTTATTTATTTCATTATATTAAAATATCTGGTTTTCCTCAAATAAAAATGAAGTCTGAAAATAATAAAAACATAGTAGAGTTAAAATACATGTGATTTTCTTTAAATTTTAAAACTATGTCAGCATAGAAATTTCAAAACAGAGACTTTAATGTTGTTAAATCAATATGGTTAATTGCTCATAGGAATAGTGGGGAATGTGACATAAATATAAACAATAAATTTCCTGTTTTACTCAACAGATATTTTTGGAGTAGTTTTGAAAGGGGTAGCTAATACTTGATTATAAAAGCAAAAGGTTGAAGCTTAACCTCTCCCTGTGGTCCTGTAGATCTGTCTCTTGCTTCAACAATGTTTGAATGGAAAGGATCTGGGGAATTCCTTTCTCCAAACCTTCTACCACTTTCATGGCCACCCCTCTGAATGCGACCAACTAACACTTTTATTTTGTGTGCGATGACCTCCAAACCAACCAATCATGGGCTCTCAGATCCGTCAGAATTATTCCGCGGAAGCTGAGGCCGGTGTCCACTATCTGGTCAACCTGCATCTGTGGGCCCACCCACCTGTGAGGGATCCCCTGTTTCCCACTGCCAGCCTTAGCCCCCCTCTGCCCAAACTTGCCCCGCCAGTCACAGCGCCACCACCTTGGAGTCTCTTCCCAAAAAGGAAACAATGAAGCTTCCTTTTTCAGCGTCCACAAAGAAAGAAAGAAAGAAAGAAAGAAAGAAAGAAAGAAAGAAAGAAAGAAAGAAAGAAAGAAAGAAAGAAAGTGTTTTCCATGATGGGGAAATTCTGTATTCAATAGTATTCTTCTTAAGAATAATTTTAAGACATTTCTGAGCGCTATTCCTGGATCTACAGTTAAAATTAACAGAATTCAGTTCACTAAATTAGCAAATCATTTTGATGACTTCTTAATACTCACATTTCTCATATGCACTGATGACCCCACCAGCTGCTTTTCTGTCGACAGACGAGGCAGGCTGCACCCACACAGCCACGGTGGGGGAGGGGCAGCTTTGTATTCATTGTGGAGACATTCCCCTCAGATCCACAGAATCTCACTCTACAGGAACAGGGAATGCAGTGAGGTAGGCATTTCTGCCTGATGTAGTAGCGTGACAACAGACAAATCCTCTGTTCCTAGAAATGTTGCATATTCATACAAGAAGAGGGAGAAAACATGTAAATTACATGAAAGAACAGCTCTCAGAAATGAGGATGGCATTGTATAAGGCCTTGAAAAGTGGCAAGCAGTGCCAACTTTCATGTGCTACCCTTACAGATTATTCCTTAAGAGTGAATTTTTCAGATGTGAGTAATGAGTATCTCAAATACAGAGAGGACATTATTTAGAGAACAAAGGTTGACATCTATGTGTCTGAGAATCCACTAAGAATTCTGAAGGCTGGAAATGGAGCTCCAACTCCATGTGTTCCAGTTATGAATATGATGATACTTGGATTGTCAGACTCAATTAATTCCAAATTCATGTCCAAACACCAAAAGTTTCAAGAATTGAATATATGTTTCCCATAAGGAATAATGAAAAACCGAATCACTGGTTCTAAGGGTCCCAAATTACACAAATAAGTTTATTTTTCCAAGACATTAACACAACTTGTGGAAAT
>PVJH01032215.1:0-22824 GCA_004026705.1 Nesogale talazaci | reverse complement strand
CCACATGAAAACGAGTTTTACAGTTCAGTGATAGTGACTACATTCTTTGAGGGTTGCAGCCATTCTCTTCTAAATTATTCCCCCCTCATTAACATAAACTCTGGGTTCCCTAAAGCTCCTGTCTGATTTTTACTAGTTGCCACCGTCACTTCGATCCTATGTTGACAGATCATAAAGAAGCACTCTGTTCAAGGTGCCCATTCTTTACTAGTTCAGCAAAACTATTGACTTGTTTTAATAAACTTCTAGAGGGGCCTTAATTTGAGATTTAAAGATTATTTAAGTGAGGAAGTTTCAGGAGTTCATATCAGGTTTCTTTTTGATACCTAATATCAGAATCTTGGTGTTGGAAATTAGCAGAAGCTAATTCGACCACTTGAAGATTGCCAGGTGCTTTGTAAATATTAGTAGTCCCTGCTCTCTGTTGGTTAGATCCAGATAGATGTAATAACCAAAGCATCTTGGATAATATTTGATGAATTTTGGGGACAAAAGGCCAAATGATGCTTGGGTTGTATCTCTGTAAGCCTGCTAGACTTGTAGAAATTGTAGACCCTTTTCATTCAGACTGATACTATTTGTATAATAATCTTTCTAGTACAACCTGTATCTTGGCCACAACCTATTTCACTGTTGCAAATTCATTGTCCAGCAATACTCATATTGAAGAACAAGCCTGTACAATGAAATTTGACAACAATGCTAGAACACGTATAGTTCTTCTATCTCTGCCTTACCGCACACAAATACCAAAATCTGTACATACTCAGTCCCTTAAAGAAAATGGTGCATCATTTACATCTGATCTACTTACAGCCTTCTGCATACTTTAAAATGACTCTAGATTACTTTTAACTAACACAATGTGCATTCTATGTAAATAGCACATTATGCTCCCTCCTACCATTTGGGGAAGCATTAAACACTTAGTTGCTCTCTGTGCCTAACATGTTCAGTCCATGGTTGCTTAAATCTGTTTGTAGGCCTTTTGAAAGTGTGGACTTCTGATTAATATACACCAAATGCTATCTAAACACTTCTACTATATCTATGTTCACATACTTATTCCTATACATTAAAACGAACTTAGTTCCACATGCATCCAATTCTTTGTTAGCATTGATGTATTTGAAGTCACTCAAACAGTGTCATCATTAATTCTGTGGTCTTTTTCCTCCTTATTGAGGGAAAAGAGCCTGGGTAGCCCTCTGGGGAAAGCAGCAGGCTGCTACTGCAAGCCCATCTTTCAAACACGCTTGTCACTCCTTGGACGAACGATGAGACTTTCTGTCCCTGTAAAAAGTCACTGTCTGAAATCTTACATGAGAGTGTTTCCCTATGTGGGCAATTCTTTCTCTTGGGTGGGGTTGGGGTTGAGGTACTGGAATGATCCAGGGGGTGCTGCAGAAGCAGATATCTATACTTTGGATTGTGGACTAGAGTACAAAGCTTTGTAATTGTTAGGGCGTGCTGAGTAATCTTGCTTCCTGAAAGGAGACAGTGGGCCCCAAAAGAGCAGTGTTCCATGGGGGCACTGTGAGGGATAATTGATTCCATGGCACTGAGTAACTGATGGTCTGCTCTGCAGGTGGCTCCTGTGTCTGTTCTGACTGAAGATACTGAGCCTCTCTAGTGTTCCTTTCCATAGATAGAATCAATTTGATTCCTGTGGATTCCATCTGCTGAGGCCCACAAAGTCACCATTTATATTGTTGAATAATGCACTGAAAACTATGGTTTTTGATCTTCATAAGTAAGTGCTTCAAGTCCTCTTCAGTTTCAGCAGGCAAGATTATATTATCATCTTCGTATTGAAAGTTGTTAAGTATATTCTAGTATTACACAGGTTTCTGTGATATTAAAATTTACTTTGAGAAATACTTGGCATAAGCTATTCCAAACTAAATAAGATTAAATTAAAAGTTTCCACCTAAGAAGACTATGACTTTTGACACTATGACACTCTATGACAGTGTCTGGTTGATGAAACGTAATCCTATATGTGTCAGTCAGGGTAGACTAGAGGAACACATTTCATAGACATGCATATGGATATAAGGAAAAGGCTTATATACAAGAACAGGACATTGAGAAAACACCCCAGTCCAGTCCAGTTCAAAGTCATAAGTCTGATATTAACCCGTATGCCCGAAATCAGTTTATAAAGTCTCCTTCTGACTCACGAAGTCACAGGTCAATGGGTGCACAATCCCGGCGCTGGCAGCGGTTTCCCCATGGCTCCTCGCTTCCAGGGCTCAGCGTCCATCAACAGCATCCAGTGGTGGCAGAAGCAACTCATTGCTGGCAGAGGTCTCCACATGGCCTCTCCAGTTTCAGAGGTCTGGCCCCATCAGGGCAAAGCCGTGTGGCCTCTCCGCTGGCTCCTCCAGTTTCTTGGGCACTGCCATCTTGTCTTGTCCATGATTCATCATCTCTGAGACTAACTCTCAACAACTGGGGAGATAGCTTTTCATCTCCATGAGGGAAATATCGCGAGATTTCCCAGACATATCAGGAGAAAGCCATGCCTACACAGAGGTCTCATTGGCTAATCAATGGCTATCTCCAGATTAACAGGCTAGACACCACCCCTACATCTCAATTATGAGATTAACATTAGCAAATGACTGCCACACTATATCTAAAATAACTTCTTCCTATAATTTTCTAAACCCATTTCCTGCTCTTTTGATCTCACTGGAGATGGAGAAAAGCAGGTCACCATTATCATTGAAACAAATTATTAATTTGGAGAACCTTATTAGAACATATACCTACTTTACTTGCGGCAACAGCATTATGTCCATCTCACTAAATACATTTTAGGACTTTATCTCTAACAAGGAATAGTCATTGTTGTAGCTCTACTCAGACTGTTATGGTGCCGAACAGCTGGACAGTGAAATCACATGGGGTTAGTTTTCTAGAGCAGCAAAAAAAAAAAAAAAAAAAAAAATCAGAATTACTCTGGAAAATCCTTAGGAAAAGTTCAATATTGGAGAGTGACATACTATGTCTCATAAAGAGACATATCCCTTAGAACAGAGAAATTATCCCTTAGAACAGAGACCAATGGATTTTCTTTCAATCTAACATTAGATAAAGTAACATTAATATAAAAAGGCATATTATATGAAATATGCATGTCTTCACACACTGGAATCCTGTAGAATACAAGACCTTTATCCTGTGAGAGCTCTCAGGGATGAGATCCAGTGAAAGCTAACCCACCCCTTTTATCTTCTGCTTTCTCTTGGTACTACATTCATTGAGGGCAATAGTAAGGGACTTATTTAAATCACTTAAATGGCTTTTCTTAATTTCTGTGTTTTTTCTCATTTAAAATTGTCTATTGATTCATTAGAACTGAAATTGTGAAAATATTTAAGGACAAGTAAAAATATTGGTACTAGGGTTTTAGTTGATACATACAAATGTATTTACACATATTCCTGAAAACAATGGTTGGCTGCAGACGAGTTCTCTCAGCAGTACACTTATCTTAACCTCCATAGAATGCTGTCAAAAACAATGTCCAGTCAAAATTGTGACTTTTCAGGGAATTTTCTGAGTCACTTAAATGCATGACGAAGAGATCAGCTCAGAATATTTTCAGCACCAATTTTTCTGAAATCCAAAGCAGTAATCCTGATAGATTTTCTCAAAGGATGCACAGAGTCATGAGGGCTTAGCACGAAGAAGCTTTTAGGAAATAAAAATTATATTGCCAAGGCAAAAACTGGGACAATGTGATAGGTAGGTTATTGTGCCAACCTGACCCATAGGAACATGTGAGATTAATAAGGTCACAGTTTGATTGGGACACAAAGCGAAAAATGGCTCTGCAAGGCCCACCCCTGTCTCTTGCTTTTTGGTGATTGGACCAGGATGTGGAGACTTTACCTGGTTTTCTGCTTCAACTTGTGAGCTACACTACCTATGGAACAGTCAACCTGTAGATCAAGTGACTAGAGCAAGAGGTTCCTCTGAAACCTGTTTCACCCTGATACTGGTGTATCCATTGTTTGAGCCTGAAACTGATGGATCCTTTCACCTTGTAGTGCTTCAGTTTGATATCCCATCCAAGCCTGTTTCAATAAGCTCCTGGTGACCTGCCCTGCTGTTTGCTGTCTATAGCCAGACTGCCTGCATTACTCTAGGGAAGACTCAGCCCTCAGCTGTATGCTTCCTTGACCTTGGGCCTAGCAGCTCTTGTGAGTTGAAGGACGTGTGTGTGTGTGTGTGTATCATAAGTGTCCTGATTTTGTTTCTCTAGAGAACCCTGTCTAACACAGACAGTTATCCAGAGGATTTTTTTTCCAATCATGACAGTGTACCTGCTTATTCTTCAAGATAGTAAGGACAGCCCTATGAGTATTTCCTTACCCCATCCATCCTGCATCCTTGATCTTGCCCATCAGACTTCCTCTTGGTCCCTAAACTCAAAGAACGTTGAAAGGAAACATAATCTGAATTCCTAGTTGGACATGGTATAATGTGAACAATGCAGAATTCTTCAGGAAGGACTGTTGTTAAGAGGGGGTAGAGACAGATTATGGAAACACTGTTTCAGAGATGTACATATGTAGATGGAGGATATATTTTGACAGCAGTTTCACATTTTTATAAAATAAAGGCTTATCCGGTTTCATATCAAAACCTTTTGTCCTATCCTTTTCTTACTTCACTAACATTTCCAGAAGAGTTTGATGAATCTGATCAACATTTATAGGAGCCCTGGTGGTGTCGTGATTATGTGTTGGCCTGCTCTCCGCAAGATCGGCAGTGTGAAATTACTAGCCAATCTGTGGGGGAAAGAAGAGGTTTCCTATTTCTGTAAAAAGTTAGTCTCGGGGGACTGAACCCTGGTGGCATAGTGGTTGAGTACGGGACTGTGGATAACTGGCTTGGCGGTTCAAATCCAGCAGCAGCCGTCCAGGAGCAAGGCTGGGCCTCCCACTCCCACCAGAGGGCAGTGATGCTCCACCCCCCGCCCCCCAAAAAAAAGTTAGTCTTGGAAACCCAGAGGGGCAGTTCTACCCTCTTCTACAAATTCACCATGAGTCAGAATTGACTTGATGTCACTGAGGTTAGTTTTAGGGTTTGTCACAACATTAGTGTGATAATTGAGACACATCAAAATTACCTAATGTGCCTGAAGATTTAGCATGAAGGCATCACCATACTTAATTTCCCCTACATACTATGTTACCTTTCCTGATAATGATTCCTACTAAATAGTTTTGGGGTTTTGTTGGTGGTGGTTTTTTCTCTCCCATTGGAGTAGTGTCAATCACAGTTATGTCACCTTTAGTGACAGTTTAGGCAGAAAATTTAGGGTTAAGTAGAATCACACCAAAGATCTGGTTATTGATCATGTCAGTCCTCAATGCTTTAAGCTATTTCCAACAGACTTTCTATGTAGCTAACTTGCTCTAGCAGCTTTTATCCTTAATTATACTTTCCATGATTTTCTTAGAACAGGTTAGCGAGCATTTGCTTCTTTAAATAGATATTTTATATTCTAAACAGTAGATAGAAGGACAGAATGGCTCCAGCTTATGTAAAAACACCCTTTGACCTTTATAATTTTTCTAAAAAAATCAGAAGCATGACAAGATTAAGTGGTAATGGGTTCCTTTTACAATTGTATGGAGCATTAAGTTAGGGCAAATAACAGGCTTAAAATGGAACTTAACATTTAAAAAGCTGAGTTATTTTTGGGACACTGAAATAATGCAGATTGTGAATTCTTATTGAAAATCACAAAGATTTTTTTAAAGGTAGAAATCAAGAAAACTGGTGGTCATATCTCCTTCCAGTTCTCTACCAATAACTTTAAGGAATAAAAATAAACAGTAAAGAGTACAGTAAGTCATTTCATTCTCAAGTGCTTTAAATCTTGCAAATATAATTATCCTGTGAAGACAAATTTGAAATGTTCAATTATGTAAAAATGTGGTCCAACTCTGCTAGACTGAGTTCAAAAGTCATGCAAGTACAATGGACCAGGTACAATGGATTATTAGTATTACACAGAGTCTAGGTAGAGGGACTTGTATGGGATTCAAGCCCAGAACAAGAAAAACTGGGACGGTGACATGTTCATAATCAACACAAAGGAATGCCTTGGCAGAGACTTTGCTCAAGGTCTCTGCTGCTGGAGAAAACCATAGCAGTTCTTGTGTCTGTTTTATTCCATTAACTACCATGATGAGCAATGGAGAAACCCAGCAATATTAGCAACAGATTTTATGAGTCAGAACAAGGCAAAATTATTCATTCCTATTTTGTTAAATGTTCAAACTCTTTGGAAAACAAAACTCTTAAGCGTTCTTTTAATAACTTGCATGCCTAGGTAATACAGATAATATTCATTGCAGTTAAGTCACTGAATTCTTTTCTATTTCCCTTGATTAACATTCATTTTTAGTTGGTGGCTTTTTAGGTTGGGGATTCTGATCTGTTACATTTGATCATATCACTTCCCCCAATATAGAAAGCATATGATTACAGTTCACTCGTAGGATAAGAATAAAAAACTCTTCCCTAGATCCAAGGGTAGAGAATAAAGAGAGGTGGTGGGGACTCACCCTCCAAATCTTGTAAGTAGTTTTGATCTTGCAAAGCATGATGGTCTCTCAAGATGTGTAGACTTACCAGTTGTGTTGAATGGATTGCCTCCACGTGCCTCAGAGTAGAACTGTGTTCCAAGGGTTTTCAGAGGTTAATTATTGGGAAGCAGATCTCTAGACCCTTTTCCTAGGTTCCTCACAGTAGATTCAACCTTGTACCCTTTTAGTGGCTGAGGGATTTCGTTGCACCATTCTGGGACTCCCAAAGTGGAGACTGAAGCCCTTATTTTGCTCCTGTCTTTTAAGTGGTGGCAACTTTCTGAAGATGGTAGCAGCAGTGTGAGAACAACAAAGAGTATGAAGAGCCTTCCAGGTCTCCAACATTTCCTAGGTGCCAGCTCTGGGAGTTGTGTCTAAGACTGATGTGCGTAAGACAGTCTGCAACTATCTTGATTTGAGTCAGCCATGAGTAAGTGGAAGCAATCTCGTTCTACATTTAGTATTGGATGTTTTGGTCCCTTCTCAGGGTTCAACAAGGGTTTGGAATGTTAATTTCTCTTTGAATCCTGCTGGGAGTCAAAGCGTCCCCTTCAACATGCTGGGCTTTGTAGAAGGTGGGTGAGGAGTAGTCAGTTAGAAAGTAGGCATCAGGGGAGCTGAGCTCCAGTGGCACAGGGGTTGTGTGTGGGACTGAGGTCCACGGGTTGGCAGTTCAAATCCAGCAGCAGCTCTCCAGGAGCAAGGCGGGGGCCTCCTACTCCCACCAGGGGGCAATGATACCCACAAAAAAACAATAAAAAAAGAAAGGCATCAAGATAATGAATTATAGAATTCTTTTCATGTATTCATTACCTTTTGGGGCTTCTTATGGTCTGTCATGCGTAACTTAAGAATTATAGTTGACTTGCATGTAATATGTTACTAACATTGTTAGAAGAAATTACAATAAATATCATGTGGATATTGGAATAATTCAAGCACACACTAAGCAGCTTGGTTCTCTGTTGGCTTGCCTCTTATAAATACTTTTTCTCTGTTCTACTTGGAGTTGGGTAAGCTAAATTGCTCTAGGGCACAGACCCTGTATTTGGGGTAACAGCTACTCTACTATTTTCCATGATTTTCCCTGTTCCAACCTCAGAGCCATCCTATACCACAGTGTAGGAATGAGGCTGGGGGGTGGAGTGGGGGAGTGTTGACCACAAGTAGTCAGCAGCAAAGTTCACCTCCAGTTCAGGCCAGTGCCTTTCACTTCACAGACTTCCCTCCCAGGGTGTGTTAGTCTGGGTGAACTAGAGGAACAAATTTCATAGACACACATATAGATATAAGGCAAATGTTTATAAAAGAAATAGGACATTAAGAAAGCATCCCAATCTATTCCAGTACAAAGTCATAAGTCTTATATTAAGCCATATGCCCAATATCAGTCTATAAAGTCTCCTTCTGACTCATGAAGTTGCAGAGTCCTGGTGCTGCCAGGGGTCTCCCTATGGCTCCTCACTTCCAGGTCTCCATCAACAGCATCCAGTGGTGGCAGAAGCAACTCACCGCTGGCAGAGGTCTCCATGTGGCTGCCCCAGAGGTCTGGCTCCATCATGGCAAAGCCATGTGGTCTCTCTGCCAGCTCCTCCAGCTTTTTGGACTCTGCCATCTTATCTTGTCCGTGATTCCTCGTCTCTGAGACTAACTCCCAACAACTGGGGAAGATAGCTTCTCATCTTCACGAGGGAAATATCACGAGATTTCCCAGACGTATCAGGAGAAATCCATGCCCACACAGAGGCCTCGTTGGCTACTCAATGGCTATCTCCAGATTAACGGGCTAGACTCCACCCCTACATCTCAATCATAAAATTAACATAAGCACATGACTGCCACACAGGGCAAGATCAGGAACTCAGTATCCCTCCTCCAAATGTACATCTGAATGGCCTACAACATCAAGGGCTCCTCAGAGAACAAAGTAAGTGTGAGATCTAGATGTCATCTTGGACACCTGACAGGGGATTGTAGTCGTGATACAGTTTACTGAAAAGCCAGAGGCCATCTTGGTCAATAGCTGTCCGTTGCTGCTCATTTTCTGAAGGAAACCAACTTGCCCCTAATTGAACATTGTTTGGGGATGGTAAGCAGAAGTCAGAATCCAGGGACCTTGTAGCAGATGACTGTGGAAACGAAGCTTAGGAGAAAGATAACGAGTCAGACAATTGTGTTGGCTTCCCAGGGATGCTCTAACAAGTTGCCTACCATGTCTGTGGATGGCTTAAAGCAGCCCTTCTCAACCTGTGGTTGCAACCCCTTTGGGGGTTGAACGACCCTTTCACATGGGTCACCTGATTCATAACAGTAGCAAAATGACCGTTGTGAAGTAGCAATGAGAATAATTTTATGACTGGGGAGTCACCACAACATGAGGAACTGTGTGAAAGGGGAGCAGCTTTAGGAAGTGTGGGATGAATCTAAGACTCCCCCAACTCTGTCTCCTCCAAGGGTCAGATGCTTTCAGCCTGGCAGACTGCTGTCTGGGGAGGTCCAACCCCTGCTGTTATATGACAATAGATTACCTGTCCCAGAAGCCTGTTAACCATCAGTCTGGTCCTGGTAGGTAGGGTTCGTACCCTACTCTAAATGGTCTCTTTGAAGAGCCAGAGAACAATTCAAACCTATTCTGTGACATTCAAAATTAGGCTGCCCTCATGAGTCTGGGGTCTGACTTTTTTTGTCACATGTGGGGCCCCAATACCACCCCTTTCTATTACATGTAGGTCCCTAGATCATCCCCCTCATTGTTGTATTGCCACAACCCTTTCCTGTGACACAGGTCCTTCCCTGTAATTAGGGGACTTGTATGTTCACAAGGATATATAAGCCTTGGGCAGAATAAAAGAACTCTCTCTAGGTCACCTCTTCTCCCCCAACTCCTCTCCCTCTCTGCCTTGTTCCCTCTCCCAACACTTTCCTCCTCCTGCCTGCTCTCTGTCCACATGGATCATCAAGCGGGGCTGAGGTCAGTATGCTACCATAGAATGTGTCTGGCTCCATTAATTCTATCTCTCATATTTTCTATGACTTTACTATAATCTTTATTTATTATCGCTGTAGAATTGTGCCTGTCGGATCTGTGATGTTGTGTTAGGGGCTGGTTCCTGTGACAAGGAAGATTGAGAACCACTGGCTTAAAACCACCGAAACTACCCCACTCACATCGCTGGAGGCTGACGTCTGACAATAGCGCATTAAACACTCAAGGGAGCATTCGTCCCTTCTTCCTGCACCTGGTGGTCCTTGGTGTTCTTTGGTTTGTGATATCATAACTTCAGTCTTTGCCTCCATCTTCACATGGCCCTCTTTCTTCCCCAGGTTGCCTCTTTGAAAGAGCTTTTCGTTGTTGGTTTTCATGCACAGTCTATTCCAGGATATGTCATCTTGATCTTCTTACCTTCAATTGCAAAGGCCTTTGTTCCAAATTAGATCACATTCTGCAGTTCTGAGAATTAGGGCCTGGACATATTTTTTTTTGAGAACAAATTCAACCTACTATGCCAAGTTAAAAATATTCTCTGTATTTATAGAGTTTCCAACGTTTCCAGGCTTTTAAAAAGAGACTTCCTTCTGATGTAAAGCCAGACTGAGAATCTCTGTACAGTTTATCTGGAAGTGTTTCTTTAATGTGCTTTTATGCTTCAAAAGGCACTCAGTATATTATCTTAGACAAGTATTTGACTAAATGATGTTCAGTATAAACCCACACCTAACTGTTCTGACATAAAGGCAGACTTTAGGGATAGAACTTATTCATAATCTGGGGACTGCCTGTAATTTACACAAATCTTCCTCCCTTTAGTCTCCTTGCAAAATTTGTCCCGCCACTCCTGCATCTCGACACTTCCAACCTCAGAACTCCATTTCTGCTTCCTGCCCCAAGACCTGAACAAGCCCTTGCTCCTTTCCTCACAACTGTCCATCTTCCAGTGACCCAGAGACTCCACAGTCCTAGGTATGTACATCTGCCATGGCGAAATCTCCATAAAGTCAGAGCACTAGACAGGTTTGAAGTCAATGAAGGCGATCTTTCTAGAGTAGAATTGTTCTTAGGTAGATACAGCCTTCAGCAGACGAACAACAGAGGACAAAGAAGAAATAGTCAAATTTCAGTAAGCATTCCAATGTGGTATCAAGTAAGAGAATGACACTGATTGAGGAGGAAGATCATTGGCAGGGAGAAGGAAAAGTTCCCAAGTTGAAAGCTGCAGCAGACTCTGAGACCATTTATTTAGCATAGGACTGTACAAAGTACTGAGAAGAAATATAGATGAGACGAGGAGAAAAATTGTGTCTCTTGGGATTCGGTGGAGTTATTGAATGCTTTGAGCCAGGGTGTAGATTTTTTTCTTTGTGTGTGTGTGTGTGTGTGTGTATAGCAATTTCTTGGGATTCTCACCCTGCAAATAAATCACTGCACAGAGAGCAGAGCCGGGCCGTCAGAAGGAGGGAGGACAATGACGAATGTTTGCAGAAACCTGCAGATGGCTGAGGCACACAGACAGAGAAGTGAGCTAAGCGGATCTCCCCCTTTGCATTTGTGCTCCGTTCAGCACAGCGCAGGGGAGGCTGAGGCAGCCCCAGCTGACAAGGCCAAGTGTGTGTGGTCTCTCTGCTCTTCTTACCCCATTCTTCATCCTCAGGCCTGAAATGCCCTTTCCCAGGCCTTGGAGAATTCCGCCTCCCCAGTTCTCTACTGCCTAAAAGGCATCTGCCTCTCAGTTTCCCGAGGACATGAACACAGAAGCCACTGACACCCTCCTCTGTGGGTAATTCCTGGGTGCAGCTATCCTCAGGTGCCCCCTGACCTGTGGCGAGGTTGTGCAAAGCAGAAGGAACCCTCTCATCCTGTGTCATCTCTGATGACCGGCTGCAGATGGGACCATGAGGATACGCTGGCTTTGTTGCCTTTGATTTGAATTCACTCGTTTTGTTCTTGATCATGGGTTTTTTAATTGGCTGATTTGTGTAAGTAGATTTGTCATATTTTTCTTCCTCATCTGTAAACTCACCTTAGCTCCGCATCATGAGGACACATGTGCTTCTGCTGTGTTGGTTGCTTAGGTGGTGCCGTGGCAGATATTGGAGCAGGATATCTGGCATGGAGGATGCGTATTCTGAACCCCCAAGGCCTCCAGGGAGGCCTCCACTGCCACTGAGTCCATTTCAATTCAGAGTGACCTTATCAGACAGGGTAGAACTGCCCCGTGTGGGTTTTTGAGACTGTAGCTCTTTTCCAGGAGTGGAAAGTCTCCTCTTACTCCTGCAGAGTAGTGGGTGGTTTTGAACTGCTGACCTTCATGTTAGCAGCCCAAGGAGCAATCACTACATTACTAGGGCTCTTCAAAGTAAGTAATCAGAGTTAATTGACTCGGAGAGTTACTCTCTGGAAACATTGCACTAACAAATGTTGAAAAATTCTTCAAGAAGAATAGGCTGCTTTAGTATGATACTGCTTTAATATGCTACTGCTCCAGCACTACCATCTCTACGAAATTGTCAGGAAGACTGAGAACAGGGATACCCAATTCACAGGCACCCTTGTTTCTTCTTTCACCATTTCATTCCTCTGATACTTACTGAGCAGCTACTATAGACAAGGCGTCATATTAGGCAGCTGGACCATCAGAAATGCAACACACCTTTTCACATTAAAAAATAAATAAAGGCTTTGGGGGAAGTTCATGGGAGCATAAAGGGAATGAGTACTCCAATTACTAAGATATCTTGGGCCAAACTAAAGATGAATTCTCAGATATCTGCTTTATACTTGTCTGCTTAATCATAGATTAAGACTACTTGCTATTGTTGATTTGACAAGTATCTCTATTTCATAAGTTCTTTGTGATTGTTATTTTCTTTCAACGTATTTTCACTCAAGACATTCTGTATAAAAGAGTTTTTCCATTTCATTAGGTTTAAATGAACAAGCATGTATTCAAGTCCATGTATTTGTTGACCCATTTATTCAACCAACAGACATTTGTTGTTGTCATCACTACTACTGGTCCTGTGTCATCCTTTTAATTGTTGTTATATTTGAGCCAACTGTTGGATTGCCAGAAGTGCAAGCATACATGTTTGAGAAGAAATACAGCCAGAATGTTTCATAGAAGGAAGACGGTGAGATTTCATCTTGAACGTTAGACATGTAATCAGGAGGGATGGTCCATGGAGAAGGACATCATACTTAATAAAGTGGAAGATCAATGGAAAAGGGGAGGAGATGGATCCTTCAGTGAGATGGATTGATGTAGGGGTTATAGCAATGGGTTCCAACATTACAATAATTGTGCAGAAGGTGTAGGAACCAGTTCTGCAGCACTAACAACAACAGTAACAGACACTTTACCAAGAGCTCTGCTGAGGTTGGAGTTGTGGATTTAGAGGCCAGACCAAAGATGATTCAAGAGAGAATAGAAGGTGAGGAACAAAAGTAGATGAGATGTGCCAAGAACGACATGAGTTTTGCAAGTGGATCCATCCCCCATGGGTGCTCCAGCTGAGAACCCAGGCCTGTTATTATTTTTAAAATTTCATCTGATATTGCTGTGATGAAACCCTTTCCATATCTATCCTTGACATTTGCATTGGTTTACTTTATTAGGTTTGCTCGTGATTTGCCAATTTTGTTAATCTTTTCAAAGAGCCAGCTTCTTCTTGGCTTTTCTATTTTCTGATTCATTTTTTTCTGCTCTTGTAGTTATGATTTCTTTTCTCTTGGTTGTTGAAAGCTTATTCTTGTTGCTGAAGATGCAGGGTTAAAATGAAGATTTGAGTTCTCTCCTTTTCCCCTCCAGGTGTGTGCTTATTGCTGTAGATTTCTCCTTAAGTCCTGCTTTTGCTGTGTCCCCCAAGTTTTGTTACGTTGTGTTTGTTCTCATTTGTTTCAAGAAAAAGTTTCATTTCTTATTTCATCAATTACCCCATAGTTTTTAAGAAGTATGTAGTTCAGCTTTCATGCAATTGATTTCTTGACCTTAATTTTTTGATTGCCGATTTATAAATTTATAAAAGCACTGTGACCTAAGATAGATTATAACATTTAAATACCTTAAATTTATTAAGGTATGCTTTGAGATCTAACATATGACCTATTCTACAGAAAATTCCATGTGCACTGGGATAGAATGTTTACTGTGCTGTTTTGGGGTGTTCTTTAGGAGAGTCAGTGGTTAAGTTCTTCTGTGTCTTTATTGAGTTTCCTTTCTGATGCTCTTTCTTCATGAGTGATATGTTAAAGTCTCCTACTATTATTGTTGTGCAGTATTAGTTTTTTCTTCAGGTATGTAAGAGTTTGATGAAAATGTTTCTTGGGGAGAGCACTGGCCTGAATGGCACTGTGCTTGTAGCCTTCCAGAGGACCCAACTAAACTGTACATAGATACACAACACACAAAACTCTGAGATAATAAAGGTGTTGCATTAATTTGCTAAATGTCTGGTAATTTGCTTGGTAGCCATAAAGAACTGATACAACTGGTGGTCTATGTTCTGTTTTTATTTTTGACTTAGGTTGTGTTTTGAGAGATTACGAGGTAGATAGAGATACTTGTTTATCATTCTCTACTTGTCTGTCAGCTATCTGTGTCTCCTTTTGGTAAGGCAATGGAGGCTTGGACATGGATAGGCATGGAGGCTAACAAAGGACAAGGCTGAGAACAGGCATGGAAAGAGATCCCTGAGATGGATGCGGCGACCTCTCTAAGTGAGAAGACACATTAGATCAACCCTCATTTCTTCCTCCATCCATTTCCACTGAATTGTTGTTCCTCAGAATCCTATTCATTGGTCAGGCTATAATGTATCCAGAAATAGACCTGATAATTTGGCTTCCTTTCCAGAGGTTGAGCTAGAGCCTATGATTTTCCTAGTTATAAGAGGAGTGATAGGGGGAGAATAAGGATGGAATGATGGATATTGATGGTCATCTCCACACAGAAAGTAGAAAGCTTTCTGATCGCCCTACCAAGAGAGGGAGTATACTCCCTTACATGTCTGTATAAAGACTTCTCACCATGATGGTTTTTATTAGGCAAGTCAATTTTTCTTGTCCACCCTCTACTCCCACCCAAAGGTTTCCATTTACAAGTATGCTGCATGTTCGTATATGCATAGTAAAAATAACCCTAAATCTCAAGACATACTAACTGAAAGTAATGAAAACCCAGCACCAAATAAATTGCACATAAATAAAATTCAGTGATGGTTCATCTTGTTAAATCACATTAGAGAGCACGGGAAACAGAACTATGAAAAACAAAGACGGTGCCATTAATTTTCTTAAAATATCAAAAATCAACTGGTTATTTTCCTGATTTATGCCACCACTTAGTGCAAACCAACATGCCTAGCCTGGCATAAAGTCTATAGAATCATAAAGGAGAGCTAGAGTGTATTTTCAGACTATAGTCCTTCAGAGGTATAAATATTAACACTTCATGGAAGAAAATAGAATAGTCATTCCTCTGTGCTTAAATATTATTTATCTCTATTGAACATATATTCCAACCAGCTATGTACAGTAGAGTTATACTAATTATGAATATTAAGAACAAATTAATTCATCTTAAAAATTTATTATTGACAAAAAGTACAAAATTCAATTCTGAATTTCTAAAATGATGGCTACATCATGCGAGTAAGAGTAATTTCAGCCCCAGAACATGCTGATTGTGAGAGTTTGAGGAAGTAATGGGGAAGCATATAATAGACCACATTCAATAAGATGCACATTTTTTCATGGGTCTGAAGTACGTTCCTCAGAAGTACAAACTAAGATGTTTTCTGGTAAATAATAAGCTACTACTTGAAAACTTCTACTTGAGTTGGCATCAACTTGCTAGCAGTATTGTTTTAAATTAATGATTTATTTGAACTTTTTATTATAACTTGGATGATGGCTTTTAGAATAGGCTAGTTTTCATTCACCAACTCATACTCATTTTGTTTCATGTCATTGACCACAATTCCCACAATGGGACATCATTTATCCCATGTCCTCCCTGGGTTTCCTGTTTCTGGCCCTCTTTTCAGAACCCTGTTTAATTTTGCCCTTGGATAAGAGCATGCACCAGAAGGCTGGGCTTCCTGGTGTGTGGAGGGAATAAAGCTGAGGGCCTTCCGGCCGGAGGAGTCTTGCTTGTGGAGTGCAGCTCCTCCAGGCCTGTAATGGAAAAGCTAGTTTTGCTGACTCATGGAGCTAGAGCTAAGTGCCTTTGGACTGAGGCTTGAGGTGGAGTGAAGTGACAGGTGGAGGACTGGAGGGAGGCCTGCCTGAAGGCATGCCTGGGAAGTTGTCTTGACCACACAACTATGCCCTGGGCATTAAAAAATATGCTATATCATAACCTGTTAACTTTTCTAATCATCCCCGTAATGTATAGAGTCTGCTCCTCACAGAGTCTGCTCTATGAGTTCCGTGTGGACATTGCAATGAATTATGGAACCTACCTAAAAATAGAGAGCATTGTTGGGAAGTGGACAGTGACTAGTGTCAGAATTGCCAAAAGAGAAGAGAGGGAAGGCAAGTGTGAGGCCCGCTTCATAGACATCGCCTTGCATTCAGGCTGGTGGTGATTCTCCTTCCCTCTTAGGCAGTAAGCAGAGGTCAAACACTGCGTCTAGGTCATTTTTCACACCCACATACACAAACACTCCATTTGTTTGATTGCTTAGACTGTAAACTCCATAGGCCGACAGTTTCCTTAATTTATTGCTATAATCCTACCAAAAAGGATAGAGCTCTAAATAAGCACTCAGTTCATATTAGGCAAATGAGGATGAAAGAAAGAAGAAAACTAACGAAGACATCCAGCTGTCATTCAAGGTGAATGAAGCACAATTTAGTGACAACTCAAGCAGAAAATAAAGCAGTATTCTGCATCATCTTTTCTACTTGCAGTATGCTTGTACCTGTAATAAAATAATTTTCATTCTTGTAGGAACTGTATCTACATACTCATACACACTTCTAGGACATAGCTGCAGTTATAAAATCACTCAAAGGAAACTCTTAACAATATAGTCCACATAGCACCTATTTTTTCTAAATCAAAAAAGCTATAATTATTATATTGATATTTTTGAATTAATTTAATCTATTATTCTTTTTTATTACAGGAAAAAATGTCCATAAAGCAAGACCTTTATTTATGTAAAAATTTACCCCTACTCATTATTCCAGAGTCAGGGCCCGCAGATCCAACCCTTAGCAACTAATTAAATCTAAAAAACAGGGTTTGCTATCATCTCAATTCATAAAAGAACTGGACTTTTAATGCCTGATTCTCATCCTCCTTCTATTGTGCAAACCAGTCAGGCAAACTAACCAGGAAAAGTCTGAAAGAACAAAATGTAGAGTGGGTGTGACTGACTGGATGATTGCCAAATACATTAATTAATATTTACAAAGAATGTTCAGAATGGAGTCATAACAGAAGGACTAAAGTTTGCTAACCCATTTGAGATACTTGGTAATTTTCCTATGCTGCATTACAGTGTCTTTGTAACAGATCTTCACACACACCAACATTTAGGGACCTTTCAAGGAGGAAGTTCTCATTCATTCACATAGCAAAAACACTGGGGGGATTCGGGGGCGGGGACAAGGCTTGCCTGTATGTGGGACACACTGCCATCATGAAGGTCTGTATTTAACACTCAATGAAGATAACAGCAAAGGGAATGCATGGCTTTCTTTAGTTCGGGATGAGTCAAAGAAACACCTTACTGCCATACAAATGCAGTCCTTGATTAAATTGGCTCCTACAGAAAACTACAACATAGCAGGGGGGTTAAAATGCAAGCAACATCAGATTCCAATGCAATAAAACCTGTGAAAACAGGAATCTAGGCAAGGAGGAAACTTACCAGAAAAGAAAACTTCCAATATTCTCCACTAAAATGAGTGATAGAAAAGTGGCTAAGACTGCACTTCACCAAAAGCAAAATCTTGTGATACCTGAAAAATCAAGACTAGCGATAGTTATGTAATTTTGTGTCAACTGGAAGATATGAAAGTAAAGGGGTGGAGTCTAGCATATCAGTGAGGTCACAGCCTGATGATGCCTTCTTGTGGGTGTGGCTTTCTCATAAGGAGGGTCCTCCTTCTCTCTCTCTGTGCCTTTACTTTCCTGTTGAGGCTACGTGGAGACCGGCTCAAGCCCTGTGATGCTTCCACGGTTGTTGGATCCACAAGACTCTGCAAACACTGGCCTGTGATCTTCCTGCATTCTGCATCATTGCATGTGACTTTGTGAGTCTTAATGGACTGGTAACAGACTTATGGACTAGTATCTGCCTGATGGACTTGACCTGCACTGAGATGGGATGTTTTCTTGATATACAGTTACTTCTTGATATGAAACTTTCTCTTATACATAATGAGTGTCTCTGGGTTTGTTTCTCTAGTCAATCCAGCCTAATACAAAGACCCTTTGGTTAAGTTCCGGTTCTCAGGAGTTGTGGTATAATTTGTATTTATCCCCAACATTTCATGATGTGATTGGACTTGTTTCATTTGTAGGATATATGTACCACTGGGTCCTCATGGTTTACATATAGACCTGGACTTTGGATGAGTGAAAAGTGGGTGTGGGGGTCACCTAATCTGGTGTAGGGTGGGTCTAGCCTGTGAATTTGGAGATAGCCAATAAGACCTCTGTGTGGGCATGGCCTTCTCTGAGAATTCTGGGAAATGTGGTACTTCCTTCTTGGAGCCAGGGACACTATCTCTCTGGGTTCACTCCCTTGGAGTTGTGCTACTGAGAAGACTCACTGAGACTCTCGACTGACAAGACAGGCTCCCTGTGAGACATCCCTGAGGAGAAGCCACCTAGACCTACCCTGATGCAGCAAGAAACCTAGACCTAGAGAAGCCATGTGGTGACTCCTGCCAGCACTGCGATGATTACAACACCACTGGATTCAAAGACTCTCTACCCACTGACTTGTGATCTGCATTTGACATCGTTGCATGTGTCTCCTAAGTCTGAAGAGAACTTATAGATTGGTATCAGACATAGGGGCTATTATCGGACTTATGACCTTGGACTGGACTGGGTTGGGATATTTTCTTAATGTACAATTATCCTTTATATAAAGCTCTCTCTCATATACACATACGTGTCTCTTTGAATTTGTTTCTTTAGTCTATCCAGACTAACACAATAGGTATAAATAGGGCTTTTTAGTTGCTATTCAGTCGGTTCTGATCTTACTTATACTAAAATGAAGCCCTACCCAGTAGAGCAGTGTCTTCATAACCATGGCTCAAACCAGGGTTTGAGCCTACTGTTGCAGTCACTGACAATCCATCTCACAGAAGATTGTGTTCTTTTTCACTGACTTTACTTCTACCAAAGTGTATGTTCTTCTCCCTCTATAAAAAATGATGTCCTTCTCTCTCCCTATAGCCTGTTCACACTATGTGAGATAAATTCTTACCATCTTTGCTGCTAAGACAGATTTGCCTGTTCTTCTGGCAGGCCGTGATATATTTAATATTCTTTACTAACACCAAATTAATTTTTCTTTGGTCTTCCTTCCTCATGGTTCAGCTTTACGCTGAATATTGGGTGATTGAAAATACCAGGATTCTAGTCAAGTGCACCTTGGTAGTTAAAGTTTTATGTAGATGACACAAACTTGCTTGCTGAAAAGGAAGAAGACTTGAAGAATTTACTGACCAAGGTCAAATAAATGAATAGGGTAGGTTTTGTCTATTCCAGAACTTGTGTTCTAGGGGAAGCACATGAGGGAGGTATCTCCCACCCCCAACATCAAAACCAAACCAGAACAAAACAAAACCAAACAAACCAGAAAAATCTCTGCTGGGCAGAGCATTCACGAAATGGCCTTTTCATGCTAAGTGAGCATCAGCACCTCCATCCGAGTTAGTGCACCCAAGGATGTCACCTGGGAAGGCTCTTTCTGGTCACAGTGAATTTTTTTTGGTAAAAGCAGTTTTGCTAGAATCTCTGTTTATTTTGTGATGTCCAATTTAAGAGAACAGCATGTGGCTATGAAATTTTGCTTCCTGCTCAGGAAACATGCTGCAGAAAGTGTTGTGATGTTGAATACAGCTGACATGGACAGCGCTATGGGAAAACTCAAGTGTACACGTGATTCTCTCGTTTCAAAAGAAGTGAAATGTTGACTGATGACAAACCTTGTTCTGGACGTCCATCAGCTTCCTGAATGGATGAAAAGGGCGTCTCATCTGGAGTTTGTTCCCCCAGGTCAGACTGATAATCAAGGTTTCTCTTTAGAGGTTGTGAAAGGATTGTCTAAGAGTGTGCAACAAAAAAGGCCTGATTTGTGGTAGATGGGGGACTGGCTTTGCCACCACGACAATGCATCTGCTCATGCAGCCATCTTCGTTTTTGGCAAAAAAATAGCATGCTTCTCTTGCCTTATGCATCTCATTCACCTGACCTCACTCCATGCGACTTCCTTTTATTTCTGTGAATGAAGAGGGGCAGGAAAGGACAGAGATTTGATGACAAGAAGTAAAGAACCTGCTTGTTTGCATCATTTCTGCCAAGCTCCACTTTCCTTTCCACTTACCAATGTTATGGCAAATTGTACTATAAAGCATGGATTGTCACTTTCTTTGTTAATGTTGTTTTAAGAAGAAAATATTTATCTGGAAACTTGTCTTCCGATAGTCTCCATGTCCTAGAGTTAAAATGGAAAACAAATTCAAATCAATTTTGGGGTTCTATAAAAATCATCCGGTCTCCTTTCTCAAAGAGTTGACAATTCTTTACTAGAAGCTGCCCCATGGAAAACCAAATGGAAGTCTGACTGATATTATCGAAGTTTCTGAATATGGGGATAAAACTCCATGTAACCAAAAGAGCTACCAAATTTTTAAGACCAGTGCAAAATAAAGTATGGGGATCAGTACTGAAAAGCAGAGAAAAAATGCAGTCAAAGGTACTAAAATATAAAGCTTTTCCCTTTAATCATGTTTTATTGCTTATAAAATATTATAGGGCAAGATATGAGTAATAAATAAGATGATACATAAGTCATAAAAGACAAAATATTTTAGTGTGATAATTTTATATAACAGAATAAATTTTATTTATTTATTATCAATCTGAATCTTGACTGATCATAAGAATTTTTTGGCTTGCTTTTCTGAACATTCATTTAGAAGGCCATAAAGTTTATACTTTTAGTAATTTCACTTTGAATCAGTATAATTGAAAATGATGCCAGCTTCCTTGACAAATGCAAGATCACAACTACCTTTAGCTAATTTTTAATTTTGAGAAGGGTAATTTTGCTGATGCAACTGTGTGTTTTATAGGCTATAAAAATTCAGATATATGTCTCTTCTTTCAATACAATTTTTCTCTTTTTACTTCTGAAAAATAGGACAACTTTGAATGAAAAGCCCCTCTGAATGGCATTCTGGAATGTGAGAAGAAAGAACAATCTTCTTGCTTATATCAGTCAGAAGAGTTCAGTTTCTGTGATAGTAATAGACAACGTTGAGATTTCATTTCTCAATCACATACAGACCAATTGAGTGTACCAATTACAATGCGGCTGTGCCATCAAGAGCAGGTGAACTCCAAAATTAAGTGTAGGGAAATTATACTTAACTTTAATTGCCTCGGTCTAGTAATCACATCTCACTTCCACTCACCTTCTAGAAAAGACCTCAACCAACCAACAAGAAGGGTAGGAAAAAGTGGGCTGTGCATACTGATGACCTCAGATGCTGGCTTTTCTGGGACTGTGACACCCTACCCCACCTCCCAAGACCCACACCAGAAGGACTTGGTGTGGGAACCTGACTGTAAAGCTTGACCCTACCTCAAGTCCACTCATGTCCTTGGACTTAGGACTTAAATACCCTGATGGGAGAGGATGCAAGGAAGGGCCATCCCAAGTCTGTGGAACTTTCATACCACTGGACCTTTGTGGGACCCCTGGACTAGTAGGTGTCCAAAGATATGAAGATCTAGAATCACCATATATTTGGTGCCTCAATGATCCACATGTATTAATACAATGGGTTCTGATCTGAGAGGTATGATCTAAGAGATGACGCAGGAAATTTTAACCCAGCACCAACTCCTATGCTCAATGTAAACAGAGTTCATTCAATTAAGAAATCAATCTGTGCAAGGAGCAAGATATGTATTGCAACTCACAGCTGGACAATACTCAAACTTCATATTAACTTCATGCCTTAAATTCTATGTCATTGATTAATTATTGATGTTATCCATACAATCGTCTTATATAACCTAAGGGGATGGATTGAAAAGTTTTTCTTTTTATTTCTTTCTTTTAATGTTCTGATTGCTTATTTTTGTGTTGTTGTTGATCTTGTTGGTGATAGTTTTGTTTTTGTTATAATATGATTGCCTAGGTAAACCATAGTTCTTCACAACCTGGGGACATGCAGATGGATTTTGGACTTACAAGTAATTCTAGACCTAATCCAAAAACATTTCTTATAATATGCCTCTGCTTGATATTCGCATTCATGAAAAGATCAATGAAGATAAAGCAAGTGTGGTGAAGAAAGCGTAAGGGTGGTTGGCTAACAATTGGAACAGAGTCTGTGGTTTTACATGCTTGTAATGCAAACAAGCCCCCATCTAAGTAAAGCTTAGTCAACCCAGAAAAAGCATACAACTAAGTCAATCCAGAAAAAGCACACCAGCCAGTGATCCCAACAGGACAATAACAAAATCCACATATGATCAAAGCCAAGTATCAGGGCTTAGGTTGTAAATTCCATAGAAGGCTATGGAGGATGACTTGAACCCCAAGTCCATCTGCAGAGTGTGTGGTTGGATTGAGGCCCTGGTGGATAGCCTCTAGTCACAGTGAAGGTACTTGAGCATCTTTATGATCAGACAGAGATTATTGTAAATTTGACTATGGCGAATTGAACCCTGCTATAATATGATACCTGGTCAGCTGACCTCTCTCTTAACCCAACCTGAAATTTTTCTATCTATGCTCAAATATTTCTTGATTGTTCCAAGAAAGAAATCTCTTCTATGGCTTTAAAAAATTTGGGGGTGTTTTCTTTATTTTTATCTTTCTATTGCTATTATTATTTTCTTGATGTTTTGTTGTTGTTTCTGTTAGCTCTCCCAGTTTAGGAAACACAGATGGAAGGAGTGGATGCATAGAGACAATAACTGATGCAATGGTTTTCTGGGATGGT
>PVJH01032214.1:8065-23058 GCA_004026705.1 Nesogale talazaci | reverse complement strand
TTGGTTCCCTGCTTCATGGCAGTATGTTCCATTCACTTCTTGGAGCACTCGGTTGAAGTCTGGTCCCTCTTTCCCTGGGGCGATATAAGCAATACCGTCCCCTTGGGTGGGTGAGTGCCCTATCACTGTGTCTTTTTCCCTTTCCCCCCACTCCGTTTTAGTTCACTGGATTTGGTCTGACCCCTGCCATACTACCTGAATCTCACCCCAGAAATGTCTGTATACAGTAGCTTCTTCCCTCTGTCCCTTTTGCATTTTTTTTAAGCTTACCTCAATGGACTCCTGTTGTACAGGTCCTTTTGTACTTGCCTTACTTCGCTTAGGATAATTTCCTTCAGTTCTTCCCATGCGGTGATGTGCTTCATGCATTCATTACTGCTTTTTAGCAATGCGTAGTACTCCATTGTACATAAGTACAACAGTTTTTTTAATCCATCTGTCTGTTGATGGAAATTTAGATTGTTTCCAACTCCTTGCATTTGTGAACTGTGCCACAATGAACATTGGAACACAGATGTCTGGCCGTGATTTGTTTCTTCCCTCTTCTGAGTATATGCCCAGTAGCGGGATTGCTGGGTCATTTGGTAGCTCAATTTCCATCTGTTTTAGATAGTGCCTAGTCAGTTTCCATAGTAGCTGTACATACCTGCAGTTCCATCAGCAGTGGATGAAAGTTCCTCTCTCACTGTAGCCCCTCCAACACTTGTTGCTTTCTGATTTTTTTGAATTGGGCTGTCTTTGAGGGTATTAGGTGGTATCTCATAGTTGTTTTCATTTTGCATATTTCTTATGCCTAATGATCAGGAACATTTTATCATCTGTTTATTGGCCATTCAGATTTCTGCCCTTGTGAAACTTCTGTTCAAGTCCTTTTCCCATCTCCTCAGTGGGCAATTAGTTTTTTTTCTTTTTGAAAGCTAGTAAAGTATTGTGAATTGTAGTAATAAGGCCTTTGTCTGATTTGTCATTGCTAAAGATGTTTTCCCAGTCCATGTGCTCTCTTATTACTCTCTTGGTGAATTCTTTTGAAGTACACAGGTGTTTTATCTTCAGTATGACCCACTCGTCTATATTTGTGTCCTTCCTTCTTTCTGATAACCTATGTAATCCCTGTGCCAAAGTTCTCAGGTTTTCCCAATTCCCTCATTCCTGGTCCTAATAGTTTGGGGTTTTACTTCCAGGTCTTGATCCACCTTGAGTTTATTCTTGTGCATGGAGTGAGATAAGGGTCTTGCTTCATTTTTTCTACAGGTAGATAACCATTTTTTCCAGCACCACTTGTTGAAGAGGGCACCCACTTCCCATTTGATGTTTTTTAGGCCTTCATCAAAGATCAATTGTTTGTATGCTGATAATTTTACTTCTGGGTTTTCACTTCTTTTCCATTGGTCTGAGTATCTATCATTATGCCAATACCATGCATTTTTGACCACTGTGACTGTATAGTATGTGCTGAAGTCAGGTAAAGCAAACCCTCCCTCTCTATGCTTCTTCTTGAGTTCTCTGCTAATTCTGGACTTCATCCCTCTCCATATGAAGTTAATAATCAGTTTTTCCATTTCTTTGAAGAAAGATTAGGATAATTGTATCGGGGTTGCATTAAACTTATATAGTGCCTTGAGCAGAACTGACGTCTTCACTATATTGAGTCTTCCGATCCGCGAGCATGGGATATTCTACCATTTGTTAAGGTCACTCTTGGTTTCTTGTAATAGTGTTCTGTAGTTTTGCTCATATAAATCTTTTGTTCTTTTAGGTATGTCCCTCGATATTTCAATTTGTGCTTGGCTATTGTGAAGAGTACCTTTTTGATCTTCTCTTCTATGGTCTCATCTGATGTATATAGCCGTCCAGTAGATTTCTGTTTATGGATCTTGTATCCTGCCACTCTGCTATATTACATTATTGCTTCCAGCACTTCCCTCATGGAGCTTTTGGAATTTTTCTATATATAACATCATATCATTTGCGAATATGTGAATAGCGATAGCTTCACTTCTTCCCCAGGCGAATACCTTTGAAGTCTTTTCTTTGCCTTATCCTGTTAGCTAAAACCTCCAGTATGATGTTAAATAAGAGTGGAGACAGGGGGCATCCTCGTCTCGTCCTCTTTTTTAGTGGAATTGTTTTAGCCTTTTCCTCATTGACTACCACGTTGGCTGTTGGTTTTTCATATATAGCTTGTATTATCTTGAGAAATTTTCCTTACATTCCTATTTTCTCGAGTGTCTTAAACAGGAATTGGTGTTGGATGTTGTCAAATGTTTTTTCTGCATATCTTGATATTATCATGTGGTTCTTATAGTTTTTCATGTCAATGAGGCACATGATACTAATGGTCTTTCGTATGTTGAACCATCCCTGAATCCCGGGTATGAACCCCACTTGGTTATGGTGAATTATTTGTTTTATATGCTTTTGTATTCTATTGTTCAGTGTTTTGTTTAAGGATTTTTGCATCAATGTTCATTAGGGATTTTGGTATGTAGTTCTCGATTCTTGTGGGATCCTTGCCTGATTTTGGTGTCAGTTTTATACTAGCTTCATAGAAGGAGTTCAGGAGT
This sequence comes from Nesogale talazaci, assembly GCA_004026705.1. Lineage (NCBI taxonomy): Eukaryota > Metazoa > Chordata > Mammalia > Afrosoricida > Tenrecidae > Nesogale > Nesogale talazaci. Next base: position 20,494 of record PVJH01032214.1, on the reverse strand, counting down.
TTTCCATGTTTTTCTATGTTCTGGAAGAGTTTCTGTAGGATTTGTGTCAGTTCTTCCCTGAATACTTGGTAGAATTATTCTGTGAATCCAGGTGGTCCAGAGGATTTCTTTTGTTGGTAATCCCTTGATAACCTTGCCTATTTCTTCCATTGCTATGGGTCTGCTGAGATTCTTGATGTCCTTCTGGGATACTATAGGGAGGGATTGTTTTTCCAAGTAGTTGTCCATCTCTTCCAAATTGTTGAATTCATTGAATTACGGTCCTTCATCTTACTTTGTTTTTGTTTTGTTTTTTTGTTTGTTTGGGTTTTTTTTTTAGTTTTTTAGGCATCACTGCCCTCTGATGGTGGGAGTAGGAGGCCCAGCCTTTGCTCCTGTGAGCTGGAATTGAACCTCCATCCCAGTGGGCTGCAGCCCTGCGCACAACCACTACGCCACCGGGGCTCAGCCCCCTTACTTTGTAATTATCCTTTTGATTTCATTGGGGTATGTTGTAATGTTCCCTCTTTCATCCCTCATGCTTGCTATTGAAATTTGTTCCCTTATTTCTTTGGTTAGCTTTGCCAAAATCTGTCAATTCTGTTTAGTCTTTCAAAAAAACAACTTTTAGCAGCATTAACTTTTTCCATGTTGTTTTTTTTCCCCCTCCTGAATCTCGGCCCTGATTTTTATTATTTATTTTCTTTTGCTATTAGTAGGATTTTCCTGTTGACTCTGCTCTAGTTGCTGTACCTTTTGTGCCAGCATATCAACCACGAGAGTCTTCCTTTGTCAGGTATGCATGTATTGCTATGAAACTTCCTCTGATAACTGCCTTTGCTGTGTCTCATAAGTTTTGGTATGTCGTACTTTCATTCTCATTGGTTTCTAGAAATTTCCTAGATCTGGGGCAGTACACACTCCTTTTACATGTAGTGAGTTATTCATCCTACAATTGTTTGTTCTTCTTTTCTTTATCTTCCTTTTGTTGTTTTCCAGCCTTATGGCACAGGGGGTCAGAGAGTGATATCTATGTGTTTAAATTTATGCAGATTCCCCTTATGCCCCAGGAAGTAGCCTATCTTCGAATATGTGCCATGTGGGCTTGAAAAGAATGTGAATTTTTTTGTATTTGGATGAAGAACTCTGTACATTTCTATCAGGTCAAATTGTCTAATGTAGTGTTTAGATCTCTAGCCACCTTGTTGAGTTTCTTTTTCTGTGGTCTGTCTTTCTCAGAGTATGATGTTTTGAAGCAACTTACTACAATTGTTAAGGCTGTGATTTCTTTCATCTTTGGGAGCATTTGGTTGATTTAATCACTGGGTCTCTCTAATTTTGTTCTTCTTCATAGCATCAGACATAGCTCATATGTTTTCTTCAGTTTTCTGATGATCTTTCTTATTAGATTTTTGTTCACGTTTGTTAAAGTCTGCTTGGCTGTTCTCTGGGTCACTGGTGTGGTTCTCTGCCTCCTTCAGTCGATTGGCGAAGTCCATGCACTGGCTACTGTTTTTTATTAGCTCATCACTAAGCTCTTGTATTGGTGTATGGACTTTATCTTCTCTATCATTTCATCTTCTTTCTGTATTGTTTCCCTCAAATCTTTTATGGCTCTACACAGCATTTTGAAAATTTCTGTCTGTGGTAGATCAATGTCTGCTTCTTCTATGCACATCATTAGGTTCAGGACATCTTCTGCCATTGTCTTTTGTTCTGTATTTTTGTTGAGGTCGTTGGGGCTGGTTGCTGTTTGTGTTGCATTGTTTAGAAGAGCCAGGTGACATTTTCCAGGTTGTTGAAGACCACTGGCTCTCGTTGGGAGACTTGTGGGAATGCTTCTTTGAACTGCCTGCAGGCAATTTCCCTCTGGAATTGGCCTGCCACATTATCCTCCAGTGGCTCCACTCTTTCCCTGGGAACCTGTGTTCTGTTATTTGAAGGGCAAGTTAGATGGTCCTCTCAGGGGACGTTGGTGAGTGGTTGTGAACCCATGAGGATGATCCTGTACAGTCATCTCACAACAAACCATGATGATGTGGCCCATGACAGCTTAGCGTGCCGCAGAGTGGTTACGGGGTTGCCTGCTGCAATGAGAGTAACACAGAAGGCTGATGGTTTGCCCATTTGGTGTGGGACACTGGAAATGGTGGGCAGAATTGCCATGGTCAGGTAGACCGCTCTGTGGAGGTTAGGCAGAGGTTCTCAAGCAGTGTGGAATGTTAGCAAGTGTTGACCGAGCTGCCTTGGGTCTTGTGAGGCACTAAGGTAGGCGGCAGGGTCCTCCCATCACGCAGGACCACGGAGGATGGGTAGAAGCTCCCCCAACCCGAAGAAGGCCCGAAGGTTAAACTTCAGCCATGTGTTAAACTCTGCAGAGGGCAGGCAAGCAAGCAGAATTTCCCCCAGGACAAAGTGGATGGGTTTCTCCCCAACCTGCCCCACCCCCACCCCCGCCAGCCCCTGGTGGAGGGTATAAATGCCCTGTGCTAAGGGGAGTGGTCTGAGGGTGAGCAGTGGTGTATGAGAAAAAAGGGTGGAGAAAAAAACAAAACAAAACTAAGCCCGCTGTGACTATGGAGGAGCAGAGAGAAGATAGGTAAACAAAGTAACAGTAGAACTGCACCCCTGATCCCTCACCATGAGGCTCGAGGGTTTAAACTCTGCCCTAAAGCAGTGGCAAGCTGAGGCTGTGTTGAGATAAAGCCCTGGGGCCTGCTCCAAATGGTCCCTGCTTCAGCCAAGACAGTGGTGGGCTAAGATCAAACCCTAGTCAGCCTCTACTGGTAAGCCAAAAGCCCCTATCTCCTCAAAACCTAGTGGCTCTGTGCCTACTTATCTTTATGACGCTCCTCCTGGGACCCGTGTGGGGTTTCCTTCTTAGTATCTCTCCTGCACTGATATCAGTGGAGTACCTCTGGTATGCGTTACTCAGAAGCCATCTTCCTGGAAGTCCTCTCAGCCCATGATACTTTCAATATTCTTTTCCAACATTCTATTTCAAATGCATCAATTCTTTCATTTCCTTATCTGTTGTTCAACATTCACATACATAAGAGGCTGTTGAAAGTACTCATTGGATACTTTAAGGATCAGGTACCTTAGTCCTCAAAGAAAGTTCTTTGTTCTTAACACTTTAAAGAGGTCATGTGCAGCCGATTTGCCCAGTGTAATACCTCGTTTGATGTCTTGGCTACTGTTTCCGTGATCATTGATGGTGGACCCTAGCAAGGTGAGAGTTTTGACTGCTTCCATCTTCTCTCTCTATGGTGATGTTGCCTGAGCACCTGTATTGTGTCGTCTTCATATTGCAGTTTGTTGATGAGCACCCAAGCCTTATGGCGCATTATTCTTCACATAGTCCAGCTTCTGGGACTGTCTATTCAGCATACAGGGTCAATGAGTATAGTTTTGAAAACCCCGTCCCACACCTTTCCTGATGTGCCACTATGCAGTGTTCCCTTGTTCTGTTCAAGGGACTGCCTTTGGTCTGTGTACAGGCTTCTTCTGCTTTGGTGTGTGCCGGAATTGCAGAGCCTGGAAAGTGCAGGTGCTCAGCAGAACCCACATTGTTTAGGCAAAAAGTGTCGATAGACTGAGCTATTCTACTCGAACAGCCTGGTGGGAGCCCCACCAGACAGCAGCCAGAGGCCAGCATTCAGAGTGGGCCTTTGACAGGTATTCACTTACTTGTTAACTCTTTTCCCCACGTTTCACCCTGCTGGCCCTTGACCATGACACCTTTACAGCAAAATTGTCAGGTGAGCCCCACAAAGCAGGATGGTGCCAGCCTGAGTACTGATATCATATATATATATGCCTTTCTGGGGTCTTAGATTTTGCATATATAGTGTTTCTGAGATGGGAGAATGGATAAATCTTGATGGAAGCAGACAGCCTTATCTTCCTCCTGAATACTAGCTGGTGGGTTGGAACTGCCAACCTTGCAGTTACTATTTCTATATTTAATTCCTAGCACCACCAGGGATAGGTACCTAATTGACTTCTGTGTTAGACAGTGTTCTCTAGAGAAACAAAACCAAGACATCTGTGATTACATAGATATAGCTATATGTATAGGATAAGTATGTGTGTATATGTATAGGATAAATATATACAACAATAGAAATAAACAGCTAATTAGTTCGCTGCTGGAATTGAACCTTCATCCCAGTGGGCCACAGTCCCACGCACAACCACTTCGCCACCGGGGCTCAGCCCCTCAACTTACTTACATCATACAGTTTTTCAACTCAGGAGCGCTGCTGGGCTCAGGTCAACGAAGCAAGCAGCTGAATCTTCTGTGAAGCAATTCACACAGTCTGGCCCCAGGCAGCACACAACAGGGAAGGTTACCAACAATCAGCCAGATGACAAGGTTTGACAGTCCCCAGCTCAAGTGATGTATATACCAGCAGGGTGGGGAAGCAGGTCTTGAAGGAACCTCAAACTACAGTGACACAGTTCATGGGTTGGGTGTCCCACAGGTAGCCTAACTCACAAGTGCGGCAGAAACCAGCTTAGGTACAGCCACCCATTGGTCCAAGCATCAGAGAGCAAGAGACAGAAAAGCGAGGCTTGCCAAACCATTTATCTCTTAGACCTTCAATTAAACTGCAACCTTATTAACCCCACATATATATATTGGCCAGGTGGGCCCAATAAACCTACCTATCACAGCTTCCTTCTTACATTTCAAGAGCTCTCCTTTTGTGAGGTGGGAGGGAGGGGTCTGGCCTGAAGCATAAGTGCTCACACTGCACAACCTCTGATCAGAAAGTGACCTGAAAGCCTCCCGGACTGAGGCAGGGTTGTGGCAGTCCTTTTATACATGCAGGCGTGCTCCCTGGAAACAGAGCATTTACAGTTGCTGGGAACAGAGGCGCGAAGCGTGGGAAGGCAGGGCTTTGATTTGCTCGCTTATTTGGTGGGTCAGAAATCATGAATGTTCCATTTTCTCCTGTCATTCCCCATGCTCATCCAGCCGTTCTGCTGTCTGCAAGAAGGCCAAGAACATTTTCACAGAACAAAACAAAACTTATATACAGAGAGGCAATTTTTTTAATTTCCCAAATTTTATTTAACCTACCCCCCCTGTTGCTTGGCTCATTTCTCTAGTGTGCAACTTGGAGCCTGCTCCTTCCCTCTCTCCAGACAGTTTCATTCAGCAGTGAGATTGCACTCAGGCAAGAGGGAAGGGAGCAGAGTGGGGCTCTCAGAGTGAGCCTCAAGGGGCAATGAATCTGGAAAGCTGAGAAGTGGCTCACTGCGGTCCCTCCCCCAAAGGGAGTTGAGAGTCCCATGAATCTGTCAGGAGTGAGTGGAGGAATGACATTCCCGGATGTTCCATGCTGGCAGCCCTGGGCAGTAAGCATCTGCTCACATGGTCGGTCTCTGTGAAGGAGGCCTGCGGCCCATCAGCAGCTCATTTCAGGTAGTCCCTTTTCTGCAGGCGTTTGTGTGTGAGCCGGAGAGCCCCGGTGATGTTTCACTGTGGGGGCTCTAGAGCGGGGTGTCCTGAATCTGCCCTGGTCCCAGGGGCGGATTTCTGTTCACTGGGCCAGCGCCCGCTGTCAGTGCACCACAGCTAATGGTGAGGCTGCAAGCCAACAGCAGTCAGTCTCAGGCTTTCACCACGAGTAGAATTCAGATAGACGGGAACTCTGGTGCTGTAGTGGGCTCTGTGTTGGACTGCTCACTGCAAGGTGAGCGGTTCAAAGCCATCAGCCACTCTGCAGGCAGGAAAAAGATAAAACTTTCTACTCCTGTAAAGACTCATCGTCTTGAAAACCCATAGGGACAATTCTGCTCTGTTCTGCAGGCTAAAAATTGGAATTGCTAAATATGGAGGGGTTTTCTCTTTTTTTGGTAAGAGTTCAGACAGGGTCTCTGCATTTGGGTTTTGAGATATATATATATATATATATATATATATATATATATATATATATAGAGAGAGAGAGAGAGAGAGAGAGAGAGAGAGAGAGAGACATCAAAGTTTATTAGTGGTTCCTAGGGTCAGTATACAGAAAGTGGGGTGGGGCCTGGAGGGTAGATATGATGGAAAAAACTACATGAATCATGGAATGTTAACTTGCAAACAGAATCTTGTAAGTGCAGTCAATAAGGCTTAAACCTGTAAATAACTGAACAGACAAAAGTTGTGTGATAGATATATAAGGGGACTTCAAAAAGTTTGGGAGAAACTTCCATGATTTTCAAACTTATTTGCAGTCATCACTGGGGCTGTTTCTTGCTGCTAGTTACTTTACTGGTCTGCTCTTCCTCCTGCACGAGCAGATCCAGGGCCTTCCTGAAAGCTTGCACGACTGAGAGGTCATTGGAATGCATGGCTACAGTGGGTTCTGCTTTGTTCACAATTTTCTTCAGGTCATCTTCCGGCTGCTTGGTCGTCTCCGGAGAGCTTAAGTCAGGCCCTTTCTTTGAAGTGAAGACGTGCAGGGAGTCTCAGAAGAAGGCACCGCATGTGAGGAGTATGGCACAGGGAGGGGAGGAGGGTGCTTGTACCCCTGCTAGGCTGCTGTGTGCAGCAGGGTCACCCCTAACTGGTCACAGCAGGACCCCCACCTGGGCGCACTGACTACCCCTTCTGCATTCAGGATTTGTTTTCCCTCCCCACTTCCCTCACCCGTTACCTGCATTCAGGATTTTTAAAAATCCAGAGGGACTGCAGAATCAGATAGCCTAAGTGTCAAGCAAGTGGTTTTGAACTGCTGACCTTGCGATTAGCCACCCAACACATAGCAGAGTGTAAAATCCAGCCGACCCACTGGCAGCAAACAAGGAAGTTAGTCCCTAGAACACTTGTTCTTCTTTTTAACTTTCCCTGATGGGGATGGTTCTTGTAGCACTTCTGAAATTACAAACATTTAGCATCTCTATCAAATTTTACCATATGTCTGAATGCAATAGCCACAAAATACACAGCTATTTTTAAGTCTCTCCTTTTCTTTTCCTTCTAGTCCATCCAGACCATCCCATTGCCTTCATTCTGGCTGCTGGTGCAGATCCAGCTGAATTGCCAGGTGGTGAAGGGCAAGGAGGCAGCAATTAGACTGAAGAATGACCCAGGGGCTCCCCTCCCCTTGTTCTCATTCATGTTTCTCTAAACCACTGGTTTTCAACCTTCCTAATGCCTCGACCCTATACAGTTCCTCATGTTGTGACCCCCAACCATAAAATTATTTTCATTGCTACTTCACATGACAGTCATTTTGCTCCTGTTATAAATCGGGCAACCCCCGTGAAAGGGTTGTTAGCCCCCTAGAGGGGTCATTTGAGAACCGCTGATCTAAACATTTGCTCCAACCCTGAGAACTAATTCACCTTCCCCCTGACCCCCTTTGAGGAGAGAGCATTGCAGACTTTGAAGATTTCTGGGCAGCCAGAGCAAACCTTTGGGAATGTGCTGCCCTTTTCCATCCCACAGGGAGGAGAGAGCAGAAGCCAAGGCATCCCTGGCTGCCCTTGCACCACCACCACCAACACACAGACCCCACACACACACCTTTTTTTTCTCTTAAGTAGTGCACCAACTAGCTCTCCTGTAGTTAGACCTGTCCTTGTCAAAATCTAGAGGTCACGCTTTCCTTCTCATGACACTCTCCTCATGACTGTTCCCAGCTACGCAGGCTCCTGATGTTGCTCATCAGTCCCACTCCTTTCACTTCTTCCTCTTCCAAGCCATGCTCCGCCATTTGTCAGCGAGTCTGCTCCTTCCAACAATCCCCATTTCTGCTACCGACTGCACTGGAGGCGCCCGTTCAGTAAGACACTAAGGAACATAGAGTCCACCTCAAAGCTATGATCTACTCCTACTCGGACCTCTGATTTATTTCAGCAAAAGGATATAACACGAAATCCGCAAAGGGAAAAAACACATGGGACCAAGTCCCCAAGAAACCAGGCACAAGCTTCCTAGAACTTTTTTTCACCGTGTGGCCCACGTAACTCTAGCATCTTGACACTCTTCGAATGGCAAACATAAAAGAAGTTGAGTTTGAACCTGTTAAGATCGGGTTCTGACAGAAGCCCATTGGTGTAGTGAGTAATTGGATGGCCTTTTTTGCTTGTGGCTTGACCGAGAGAAGCGAGGAAGAAGCGACACCTCTGTCTGTGTCAATAAAAGGCAGGAGGCCAAGCAGAGAGAGGCACTAGTCTGTGACCCATCTGAGCTTGAGTGAAAGGCTCTTAAGCCATAAACAAGTGAGCAGACCATCCTGGGGAACAGCAGCCATAAACAAGTGAGCAGACCATCCTGGGGAACAGCACCCCTTCTAGAGTGTTTCCTTATCCCCAGACCACCAACCGTATCTGTGCAGGACATAGCCCTCCATCCTCCCCTTCCACATCTGTAATATGCCCACTGTGCCAAAGTACTGTCACTGATGGCAGCGTTTTCTTTTTTTTTTTCTTTTTTTTGGGGGCGGGGGCATCACTGCCCTCAGGTGGTGGGAGTAGGAGGCCCAGCCTTTGCTCCATGGAGCTGGAATTGAACCTCCATCCCAGTGGGCCGCAGTCCTGCGCACAACCACTACACCACCAGGGCTCAGCCCGATGGCAGCGTTTTCTATTGCTGACCACATACTGAATTCATATAAAGTCAGCATCACCACCTTGAATGAATGGAAACAGTCACACGGTGATGAGTGTTTATTTTCTGCTTATCAGGGGACAACCAACTTAATCCAAGACTTCTTGACCCCAAAACAAAGACTTCTTGATTTGGCTTACACCTCTCTCATAGGCAATGTGTAAGAATAACATGCAGCTGTTTGTTTGTTTGTTTGTTTGGGGGGGCATCACTGCCCTCAGGTGGTGGAAGTAGGAGGCCCTGCCTTTGCTCTGTGGAGCTGGAATCGAACCTCCATCCCAGTGGGCCGCAGTCCCGCGCACAACCACTATGCTACCAGGGCTCAGGGCTGTTTTTATGAAGCAGGCCACTGAAGTAAGTGGGTAGAAAGAACCACTATGAACCAAGTGCTGTGATGTATGGATGAATGAGGCCAAAATTCCCTTCTGGAACTGAAATGGGTTTGCTGTGCCATAGCTGTCTTTCTTACTGTCATCACGCCTGTGCTTCATGTTAGGGCACATCCTGTGTACCTAAAACACAGTCTCTTTAAAGCAATTATTTGTAGAGACACAGAGACTTGCTGTTCTTTTAAATATACTTATTCCAAGCAAATTTTATTCTCTGTTTTGTTTTGTTTTTACCGTGCCTGTCATCTGAATCTCATGAACCCTGTCACTTTGTTCTGGGTACATGATCAGTGCTTGCTTCTGATTCATCTCAGAAATGGCTTTTTCTCACAGCATTTTGTATGAAGTTTCTCTATGGTGTATCCTTTTTCTTCTGACAAAAGCTCATTTTTGTTTATGAAGCAGTGCGTGCCTTAGTAAGTCGTAGTTTGTGTGTCTGAGTTGTTTTTGAAACTGGCTAACCTTTGGTGAAATTGGTTTCTGTAAATAGACTGTTTTACAGCTAAAATTAAATACCCCTTTATCTAGCTTACACCATTTATATGTATTTATGTCCAGTTGATGTTTTTTTCTTGTTGTTTTGGGGAATTGTTGTTTTGGGTGGTGATTCACAAATTGAATTTTTATCTTAGTATTTACTACAATTTATGAAAGTTGTCGTGAGGTTGATTGTTTTTGACACTAAGTAATCATCTCAGCTGTATTGACAAATAGAAGGTGTGTACTATCTTCTGCTGTGTGCTTGGAACTACAGAATGGCTTCTGACAAGCAGCAGGGATAAATTTTTCATTTTCCTATTAACACTTGTATAAACTCACAATATCGGTCCTCAGCGGCACTGCATAAGCGCTTGTTACTATTGGTGATCCTGATGGTGGTGTGTGTTGTCGAATTGGTTCTGAGTCACCCGACCGGTTTTTGAACAGCTCAGATTGGCCTCATAAATTTTCCAGGTGAAATCTTTATGGGAGCAAATTTACTGCCTGCCCTTCAAAGCCACCGCTTGGGTGGGGAGCCTCTCAGTCAGCAGCAGCACACTCAGCTATCATGACCACAGAGCTACTTATATAAGCTCTTCAAATAAATGTACAAATGTGAATCCCTTGCCTTTGTCTAGGTCCATTAAGAAGCTAACTTTTTTGGCTTTTGTTTTCATATGATATTACAGTTAAAAATGAGGAATCAATGAGCTTGTATTCCCAATGTTTCATGTAACGCCTATAACAACATTCACACCATCTTCACTTAGCATTTGCTTCCCACAGGCTTGCATAAGCAGTCCTTCTGGGTGTGTGCATCTATGTCGGTGTTATTTTTCATCAACATTCTATACCATTCTTTAATAAGTTCTGCGTTAAAAACATGACCTCGTGGCCCTAGATTAAGGTGACCAGACGTCCTGCTTTTTAACAATTTAACAATGTCCCACAGCATTTTAAAATTAAAATAAATATATTACAATACTATTTTTGCATTCTATGAAAATTTTTGTTGCTCCATATAAACCAACTTTTTTTTTTACATTATTTTTTTTTGGGTGGGGGGGGGGGATCACTGCTCTCCAGTAGTGTAAGTAGGAGGCCCAGCCCCACTGCTGGAATTGAACCTCCGTCCCAGTGGGCCGCAGTCCCGCGCACAACTACTACACCACCAGGACTCAGCCCTAAACCAAATTTTTAATCAAGAGCCTTTCCCCACCGCCATCCCTGGGCAATGGTGTCCCGCTTATAATCTGGTCACTTTACCCTAGGTCCTCCCCCAGCTACCCCTCCATCTCTACTCCCTCTATAGCAAAAGTCCAGTGTCCAAGGCTGGGATCTTTTTGTTATTTAATTTTTCAGTTGATTCATTGTGTTAGTCCAGGTAGACTAGAGGAACAAATTCAAGAACACGCATATCGATACAAGGAAAGGGTTTATATACATAAGGAATGTGACACTTAAGAAGGCATCCCAAGCCAGTCCAGTACAAAGTCATAAGTCCGATATTAACCCATATGCCCGAAATCAGTCTATAAAGTCTCCTTCTGACTCACGAAGTCACAGGTCAGTGGGTGCAGAATTCTGGCACCGGCAGGGGTCTCCCCATGGCTCCTCGCTTCCAGGGCTCAGGGTCCATCAACAGCATGCCGCTCCAGCTCAGAGGTCTGCCTCCATCAGGGCAAAGCTGTGTGGTCTCTCTGCCGGCTCCTCCAGCTTCTCAGACGCTGCCATCTTGTCTTTTCCATGACTCATCACTTCTGAGACTAACTCCCAACAACTGGGGAAATAGCTTCTCATCTTCACGAGGGAAATATCGCGAGTTTTCCCAGAAGTCTCAGGAGAAAGCCATGCCCACATAGAGGCCTCGTTGGCTACTCAATGGCTATCTCCAGATTAACAGGCTAGACTCCACCCCTACATTTCAATCATAAAATTAACATAAGCACATGACCGCCACATTCATTTTAAGAGTTGAGCAAAAATCATCACTGCAATCATTAATAGAACATTTTCTTCTTTCTCATATTCAATGTTTGGCCCTTACTTCCCTCCTACCTCCTCTACTAGTTCCCTAAGTAATTATTAGTCCAGTCACTTTTGCTATAGATTTACCTATCCTGGATTTCACATACTAAGAGAAACATATAAAACAAAATCAAGGAGAGGGAAAAAAATATTAACAGCACAGGCAAAATAAGACAGAAAAACCTCAATCAAAAAGAAAGAGAGGGGCTGAGCCCCAGTGACGTAGCGGTTGTGCGTAGGACTGCGGCCCACTGGGACGGAGGTTCAATTCCAGCAGTGGAGCTGGGCCTCCTACTCCCACCACCGGAGAGCAGTGATGCCCCCCCCCCCAAAAAAAAAAAGAGAGAATGTCAAAAGCTGGAACAAATTTAAAATGGGTCAAAGGGAAGTTCACATGATGAGTGTGTCTGCCGTAATTGACTTTGCAATGCTCTCTGACTGACAGCAAGGCTGGACTATGGTAGAGGACTTAGTCCTAGTGGGAATCCTGCAGATGAATTTTGGGTTCCCCTGTCAGAATTTAAACTCTGCTACTATTTCCTCCTCCAGATTTGGGTTTTATTATTGATAATCCTTGGCGCATACCGACTAGTGTACCCCTGTGGACTTAGATGGCATCTCGCTTAGATGGCTACTTGCTTTGAAACAAACCTCCCAGACCCCAGGCTCTATGCTTTCTGAAAGCCAAGGGTAGAATCTTCATGAACGGACCTTTCTTTGTCTCACAATGAGGCTGTGGGCGTCAGAATACTGACATTTGAGTTTACCACTGTGGCAACAGTTTCTTTTTTTCCTTTTCCTTTTTTTTTTTTTTTTTTTTTTTTTTTTTTTTTGTGGCTTCACTTCCCTGGTGGGAGTAGGAAACCCAGCCTTCCTCCTGGAGAACTGCTGCTGGATTTGAACCGTCAACCCTATGGGTCACATCCCTGCACACAACCA
>PVJH01032213.1:0-22907 GCA_004026705.1 Nesogale talazaci | reverse complement strand
GATAGGGCACTGGGTTAGAACTTCAGACTCTAGGGAGGAAGCCACCCTGGAGTTCTGCAATCTAAAGTGTGATGGGATCTTAGGCATCATCCGCACTTTACAGCTGCAGCAGACACAGAAGCACAAAGGGGTCATAATTGCTCAAGGTCACAGAAGCTATTTACTGGCAGGGTTGAAACCAGAGCTGGTCTCCCTGCTCTATACCAACACCAGGGAAAGCCACTTAGTAAACTCCAGTGTCACTTGGTATCCCCCAGTGCCACGGGACTGATGGGGCATTTACAGAGGGGAACATAATACATCGACCCCAGACTTTTTTCACAGAGATATTTCTCATCACTCGCAATAACATTGGGAAAGGCTCTCTCTCCCTATAGGAGCAAAAGGAAGAATGAAATAGGAGTTGGCATGTGTATCTTTATGAAGAACATGGGGCGAATACATGATGTGGGGTGTTGTGATATTTGAGAGGACATCGTCTTATTGGAGTGATTGATATCCAGGTTGTTTTATTTTTATTTTAAACACATATATTTGTATTTATTTCTAAATGTCAGAGTTCCCAGTTAGACTTGCAAACACCAAGTCCTTGGTGCCTCCAAATTATTCTTGGTGACCTTGATATCCCTGTGGCCATAATCTTGAGACTGGAGGGCATATAAAACCCTCCGTTGGTATTACACGTGGGCAAATGTTAACAAAGGCTCTAATAAGGATTAAAAAAAATTTTCCCAAACACATGGCTGTCCATCAAAATGCAAATGACGCAACAGAAAGACACGGCTGATGATACATCAATGATTTCAATGCTCTGTGCATGACTAGCCGTCTATTTTGGGGCTTGCGCCGTGGAGGAGCAAGAATAGGATTGATCTAAGGTAGTTATAGAGCACCTGTGATTCATAAATATACAACTTCCTGCTCTGTGCAGGAGCAGACATTCAGAACAAGGTGGCTCACACAGACAGACAGCTCTTTCAATGATACTCTGCAATTACAGTACAGCCTTACAGCAGATAATAAACACATCATGTCTTGAATAATTTAAAATTTCCCAGTGCCATGAAGGTTGAAGAAAATCAGACTCTGCGGGGAAGGAGGGAAAGTCCTCAGCAAACCAACCACGGCAATTCTGGCCACAAACAGTCCACTCCGCCTTTCCACTGCTCTTTTCCCTGCAAGGTCGAGCCTGTGTCCTCGCCCCCTGTAGCTTCTGGCTTGGCCAGAGCAAAGAGCCAAGAGTGTGAGGATCTCTGAGAAGTGAGGACACAATAAAGGCACTGAATTCTCCTAAGACTTCTCATCGCCACGGAGGAGGGAGGGTCTCACCCGTGTGTTACTTGGGATACAAAGAAACCTAAGTTTGGATTCTGACTCTGCCACTTGCTTGCAGTGTGAACTGGGTTTTCCTAATTCTGTTTTATCCTCTGCAATATCAGGGAAGTGATTCTGATCTCATGAGGTCCAATGAGATCATGAAATGGTTGTTCCTGACACAACGTTGCTGCTGCTAATGAGATGCGCTCTGAGTCAGGTGACCCCAGTGATCAATACAGAGTAGATGTGCTGCTGGGGGCTTTCTTAGTGGCCAGCGTAGTGGAAGCAGGCTGCCAGGTCGCCCATGCTACTTCGGGGCATGTTGGAACCATCAACCCAAGCACAGAACATTTGCACCAGTTAAGGTCCTTTTTAGTCATTCATTATTTTAATAAATCATGATTACTGATGACGGTGTAAGTTTTGTGGCCTTCAAGGTCCAGCTAGAAAGGAAAGTGTTGGAAGAAAGAAATAAAGAGCTATGGAAAGGTGTTTTTTTTTTTTTTTTTTAAATCAGGGAATATTATGGGGGGGGCGGCGGTTGTTCAGGGATCTCAAAGTCAAGATCTTACCCTCATCATTTGCCAGTTCAATAAAGCTGAAACTCAGAAAGGATGAGCTGCTGCCCAAGGTGACCTAGCACAGACACAAACAAGAATTGGCCATTATGGGATGATTGGTCTGAGCCAGGTATGGGGCTAGTTCTCCACGTGCGATATCTCAGTTAACCTGCTCAACTCCCTGAAGTAGACTCATTTTACTCCTTGAGGCACAGAGATCAATGACTAGTTCAAGGTCACCCTATCATTTAACACGAAAGCTTGAACCCTTACCATCCCGGAGTCCTGATGCAAAGCTGTAGTTTTCACAGAGGTTTTTTTTCTCCCAAAGGATAATTGGGGATAAAAGGTTAAGGTTACAAATATGGATGCAAATAAAACTTGGTTGAAATAAAGACACTTTAAAAATTGTACAGACACAGTTTCACACTGGGATTAAAGCAATATTCTCTCTCGGAGAGTTGTAAGTCACAGCCGTGGGTCCCAGTGCTGTCAACGTAGGCTCTTATAATTGTTACAGACACACACACGGGGGAAGGCTTAAAGAAGCTGTCCTCTGAGGACGCGCCTTTGTTGTTAGACCCATGGTGTTTCGTCCTGCTACAATTAGCTCACGTCTTAAACGGGGTTGATACTTGACTGTAGAGTCAAGAGATGTATTCAAGGATGAATCACATTGGAGTTGCATATTAAGCTAGGAAAGAGGAAGGGTGAAAAAAAGGCCATTCCCAGAATGTTCCTGTGTGTCACCGGCAGCTCTTTGGTCTTGCTAGCATGCTGTAGCCTACCACTGGGGACAGCCTGGACCCCGGGGGTGCAGCTGTATACCTCACTTTTGGTGTGTGTGCACGCGCATGCATGTGCACGCGTGTTGGTGGGAGAGGGAAGATCCCAGCCTGGTGCCTCCTTGGGGGAGGAACGGGACTCTGCCATTAACCAGCCACATGAGGTCAGATAAGCCCCCTGTCCCAGGTACCTCTGATTCTTGCCTCTAGAATGTGCCAGTAGGGTGCTGACCCTTGAAAGTAGCGTGAGCACTGTCTGAACCCCAAGTCATGCTGCTTGTGAAGACTGGGCACCCTCAGAGGAAAGCCTGGTTGCTTCCCGATTTAAAAATAGAGCGAGCGTGTGGGTAACTTGCGAATGCCTGAACTTGAGGTTTCACATGGAAAGAGCTTGCTAAGAGATGGAATCCGGGGGAGTGTGGGAGAAATATTTAAAAATAAAGGTGGGCATGTGAATAGAGCTGATGTGTCTCTTCTTGAACTCACTCTGCCATCCATGTTTAGTTTTCTCTTGCACTCGTGGGAATTTGGAGGGGGGTATTAAAGGTCCCTTCCAGTCCCAGGGAGAATCATGCATGGCTCAGGGCAGAAGGAGACCCTGTTGATGGAAATGGCTTCCTAAGAGCTGTCTTGTTCAAGGTGACCCAGCAGGAAAAGCCACCAAGATGTCTACTGGGATTCGTGACTGACTCAGTCTCGAGCTTCACGTGCAGCAAACAAACTAAAGTGAGTGGAGAAAACCAGGACCTGGGGTGCCTGGTTTAAGCTGCTTTATTTCTGAAGCTATGAACATGTTTAGACCTGGACTCGTACCGAGGAAGGGCTTGTGTGTGTGCTACTTAGGGGCTCTCAAATTAAATGGCTCGGGAGAGGAGAGGAGAGGTAAAGTAGAGGGGCAGCAAAAGAGAGGAAGGCCCTCAAGGAGATGGACCCCCATGTGGCGGCAATACTGGGCTCAAGCCTAAGAAGACGAGGGGGATGCCAGACCAGGTGGTGTCTCCTTCTGCTGTAGGCAGGCTCGTCGCTGTGGGTCAGAGCAGACCCGAAGGCACCTGACCACAACAGGAGAGACAGAACTCCTTGATCTGGAAAGCAGGGCCTTTAAGCAAGGTGCACCAAGGATGGAGGAGATGGATCGGTTCCAGAACAGTTTCTGACTCCGAAAGCAAGAGGGAAGAGAGAAAGGAAGGAAGGAAAGCCTGATTGGACATTTCAGGAAGAATTTATACCATGCCTGGTGAATTGAGAGTGATGGGCTTAGTTGGGCCCTCAAACAGGTGATTATGGTAATTTAGAGAGAAAGTACCAAGCCATTTCTGTCACCAGCCCATTCTGGCTTGAAAATATTAGCGCCTCCTTGTATTTATAGAGAGCAGACTACTTTCCAAAGTGCCTTCCCATCTAGTCTCTCATTTGTTCTGCACAGCAGGCCAGAGAGGCTGGCTGGGGCTCTTCACAGAAGGCTTCAGACATGAGGAGCCTGGCCTCTCCCTAGAATGCTCTTCAAGAGTGTCTCCAGCACCATCATCTGCAGGCAGTGTCTCACCCCAAGCCCTGTCCCCCAGTCTCCTCTGGCACCAGACTCCCCATAGAATGGCTACAGGCAGATGTCTGGGTTCTACTCAGAACACATACTTGGACTCTTAGAAGGATGGGGTCCAGGAATTTGCACCAGAAACATCCTTCCTAGGTGATCCTCTATCCTGTCCCCAAATTTTTAAAAATAGTAACTTTATTCTTTAATTCATCTATTAATCATTTTATTGGGAGGGGGGCTCTTAAAAATCTTATAATAATCCATCATTTAATTGTATTAAGCACACTTGTATATTTGTTGCCATCAACATTTCCCATTTTCTTTCTACTTGAGCCCTTGTATCAGCTCCTCTTTACCCTCCTCACAGCCTCATGAATCCTTGATCAATTATATATTATTATTGTTATTTCTATTTCATATCTTACACTGTCCGTTCTTGCCTTTCGCCCATATTTCTGTCTTATTCCCTCTGTCTCCCAACCCATATGATATCACTACTCCCACTACTGTTACTGAGGGGTTTACTCTCCTGAATTTCATGTGATGAGAGCCCTTAGCTGCACCAACATGTGTACTCCGCCCTAGCTGGATTTGTAAGATAGAACCAGGGCATGGTGGGTGGGTGGGGGTGAAGCATTCAGGAACTAGAAAAATAATATGTTTCATCGGGGCTATCCTGCACCCTGGTTGAATGGTCCCTTCCTTGTGATCCTTATGTGACGGGATATCCAATTGTCTACAGATGGACTTTGGATGGAGTGGGTCTACAGATGCACTTACAGTCTCTTTCACTTCCATATAATTATTTGTTTTGAATCTTTGGATATCTGATATCTAATCCCATTAATACCTCATCACCACAGACTGGTGTGCTTCTTCCATGTGGGCTTTGTTGCTTCCCAGCTAGATGGTGGCTTGTTTAACTTCAAACCTTTATGACTCCAGATGCTGTATCTTTTGATAGTCGGGCACCATCCCCTTTCTTCCCCACACCTGCTCATGCACCCATTTTGTCTTCAGTAATTGTGTCAGGAAGGTGAGTATTAAAGAGTGCAAGGTTCTTAAAGTGTTCTTGTGTTTAGGGAGGCCTTGAGTGGAGGCCCAAAGTCCATCTGCTATCTTAATATTTAACATATGTGTACATTGACCTCTATGTCTTTCATGATAAATTCTATATACCTACGGTATATACTCAAGTATAAGCTGGGCTTTTTCAGCACATTTTTATTGCAGTTTTTGTGGCAAAATTAAGTGCCTTGTGTGATATTTGGGTTAGCTTATACTCAAGTACGTAAGGTACATACCTATACTATACCTCTATAAATAGCTTCTGCCTCCTATTTCTTTCCTCTATTTCCTTTCACCTTCCTCCTGTCCTACTATCATGTTCATCCTCCAGCTGGCTCTCAGAATTCCTCTCAGATACCCGGCATTTGCGCAAACCCTACCAGGCACTCTATACCTTCCTCACAATCAATTTGAGATCTCTTGCTGGTCCCTTATCCTTGAGCTTGTTCCGCCCACATTTTAAGCACCTTTGTCCTAATACCCCCTCCGACTCCTCAGATCTCAAGATTTCGTTACTTGAGACAGCCCACACTCAGCGACTGCAAAACTTAAATAAAAAAGAAATCCTGGAAAAGTGTACAATTCTGATGAGTAAGGAGAAAACATTCTAGTGTTGGCTGAGTGAATGTGATCATCCAGATAATAACAGCCTCTCAAGGATATAATTAGTGCCCTCAAAATTGGAATATGACTGTTTAATAATTTAAGTGAGATCATCAGGATTAATGAATAGCGGTCGAAATTAAATGTGAGCCCATAAATCCATGCAGGCCTGTTACAGCGAGGCAATTATTTATGACGAGGCATCCCTGGCAAACGGGTCTGGCTGAGACTGAAGGCATGTTGACTTATCTCCTCTCACGCAGGCCTTGTGCTTCTGCAGCGAGAGTTTACTTTCGAAGAAACCACCTTGCAAATAGATATCATGAAGCCCACCTCATGCTCTGCCAGGACTAGAATCCCATTTTTTAAAAAGTCAGGACATCTTTCCAACTCTATAAGCACAATCTGAGGGGCCCCTTAAGAACCTGGTGATCAGGGCTCATCCAGAATCCCTGACCTAGAACCTCTGTGTGTGTGTGTGTGAGGGGAGGGTGTGTGTGTGTGTGTGTGTGTGTGTGTGTGTGTGTGTGTGTAGGGGAGGGTTTCACCTGCCCTCAAACAGGCGTTTATTTCCATAGCAAATGCTGAAGACCGGATAAAGGTTAAGGACCACTGCTGGAGTCCAGTCAGAGCTAGAGCCCACGAGGACACACTCGGCCTTTGCATTTCCTCCTCCAGCCGCCACACTTGAGTGCTCTCCTGGGGTTCTTGCCTTTGCTGGCGTCAGCATCTTCTTCCCAGTTCTCACTGCGCTGGCTCGTTTATGGAGCACTTTCATGTGCCTAAAGCCATGGGCTCCCCACAGCGAGACCGCACTGTCAATGGGGTGTCTTGACTCCCATTACCCTGTGTCTCAGTGAATGCAAGGGGTCATGACCACCCCCATCATGACAGGACTGACCACCTCCCTCAGAGGGAGGGGAGGAGTTGGAGCTCTTGGGGTGAGAAGGACGGGCACTGAATTCAAAGGAGGGCCTGTGTTGCCTCAGCCTAAACCAGGCCTGAGTTCAGCGGGCACCACAACAGGGCTTTCAAGAGAATCGTTATGGCCGTGGGGATGGGTGCCCACTGGGGCTGCCCCCAGGGCTGGGTGCTTTTACTGACTGGTGGCCGTGGCAGGATGGCAGCGGATGGGTGGCTGGCAAAGAGCGGATCACTTCACAGAGGACACACCAGGCTGGAGTGGGAGGGCGTGTGGGCATGCGTCCCGGGCAGAGTCTTCTGGGTCCTCTCTGCTCAGGGAGAGGTCTCCTCAGGGTCATGTGCATTCCCTCTTGAGGGAAAGTTCCACCTCTTCTGCTTGCAGGCGTCAGGGCAGTGTCTGCTGGGCCCGGCCAGGCCTGCTCTGTGCTGCTGCCTGGCCGTCACCAGTCTGCCGGTGCTCCTGGACACTGGAGAGCAGTTCTTAGGGAGGACATTCTGGGCCATATACTCAGCGCATATGAAAAATCAAAAAACTGAAACCATTTTTGAAAAGATGTGGCAGAAAGCATAGCCTTCCAGTCTGACCATTCCACCTGGTTTCAGCCTCACTACAAATGATTAACACCTGATAAGTCCCATTCATTACAAGACACAGCAGTGGAGGACCATCAGTAGACGGTGGGTTATTGGTTATTTTTTGCAGTTCCTCAGCAGGTTACTGGTTATTTTTCCCTTTCGGTTGTTTGAAAATAATTTGGACTTATGGAACAAGATACAGGAGACATTAGTTAAACCACGCTAGAAGGAATGAGCAGTTTGGGGTCTTCTGGGGAAGTAAGGGAATGTACGTGAGGGTCCCCACCGGCGGGAAAAGGTCACCTTTCTGCAGACTCACAGAAAGCAATGTCACCAAGTCACATCAGGCGAAAAGACGTGACCGTATCCACACACAGACAATCTCTCTTTATTCTATAATTACATGGCCCAAAGAACTCAATCCTCCGATGGATCCAAGGGCTAGACTGCATTCCGGTCCTGGGCTTTGGGGTTGGGGCAAATAATGATGTGTGCACCTGTGGATCTGGCCTTCTTACGCTCCAGAGCATTGCTGAGTTTTGGTGATGACAACCAGTGATATTTTAAGTTTCCAAGGTTAATGGCTTCTGAAGGTGCCTCTAGATTCAAATCACACCAAACTTGGCTCCTGTGTTGTATGTAGATGCCTGAAAGATATTCCAGCTTTTAAAAGGCTACAAGTATCTTGAGGAAATGGGGCAGAATCCCTGACTTATTTCTGCTTGTGATGTGATGCCTTCGATGTGAGGCTTCTTTGTGTCATTGGGTTGGTCTGTAGGTGAGAGCAAAAGCCACGCTCTGGCCAGTGCCCTTCAGCATCCTGAGAGATGCCCAATACAAGGGGACTTCGAATGGTTCATGGAAGCATGCAATAAAAGACAATGGAATTTCCCACAAACTTTTTGAAGTCCTCTCATATTTAATATAAATGAAAACAGCAGAGCGTGCCTTTTAGCCCTATGGGTGTGTAATAGAAGGCACAACCGAGCATTGTACATCTTTACATTTTTGTTGTTCTTGCTGTTTTACTTAAGAGGTGGAGGGGAGGTATATTTTTCATACTTTAGTTTGAGTTCTTTCTTTTTCCCTTTGGGCAACAGTTGGCTACTAAGAGGCTTCCTATAAAATTAGATAGATCTGTTCAAAGTGCTGACAGCAGGTATGATGCATAGTAAGTGCTGTATCGATAAGACCGAGCATTCTTATTACTGTCCATTCCCCTCTGAAAGGCAGCCAGAACCTCACCTTCCCTTCCCCACTTACTGGAGCGATGTGAACAGGCCTTGGTTGGCTTATGATCTGCCAAGTTAGGTACCTGAGGAACCCCTTGCTTTTATTCCAGTTTCAAATCTCATCTCCCTCTAGACTCTGGGTAAATAACAATTTTTGCCTGCAGACTAGCGCAGGGGCTTTCTAAAGGCAGAGAGAGGAGAGAGAGAGAAAGAGAAAGAGATAAGGTTCACTGAACTTCCTCTCTTCTGGTGGCCTTAATCCCAAGGACCACTGGAAACATGGAACATTGGGTTTTGCTGCCTACCCCCACCCCCATTATGATCTTAAGGGAACAATAGAACAGTAGAAAAGATGAGACTAATTTTTCCAGGAAAATCAGGCTAATGTCAACAATTCAGCACAGCCTTGCTGTGCTCCACTTTTAACATGTAGGCAGCTCACCCATCTCAATAGAAGCGTCACCTTTCTGGAAATATAATGCAGCTATTTTCCACTACTGAAAAGATTCTTTCCCAAACACTGGAGCTTTTGATGCTTCAGATGCAATCTGAGCGATTTATTTGATTTCTTCCCCCCATCCCAGTAAATCATTTATAGAGTGCTTGATTCACAAAAACCCTGTTTCCTTCTTTTTCTTTTTAAAAGATGCACAAAATATCCCATAAATATATCGACTCCTGCACCCTGTGTTCCTGCCAGATACCCACGGAAAGGTTTATAGATCTCTCTCATTATAAACTAATTGATATTCTGTAACAGCCTTAATCTTCTTAGCAGTTCTCTCCTTTGGAGTCTGTGGGAGAAGTGTTTAGGATGTTAAAGATATTAAAGGAGAAGAGAACCAGCGAAGCCTGTGGATTTTCTTCATGGTAAAAGACCCTAGAGATGGATACTTAAGATGTGGAGTTCTTAAGATTACAGAGCTCATTGTGGGCAGATCAATCCTGCTGTCAAATATGATTATTAGCAAAGGGGCGGCTATTATTCTTACAGTTGGTAGACAGGTTCGGCCTCGGATCACTGGTCAGCCTGAGTCTCAGTCCTGTCATCCGTTCAGACAGAAACACGTTGACCTCCTGTTTCAATCTAGCTGCTGCTGTTGGATGTTGCTCAGTCTGTGCTGCCTCTTAGCGACCCCACGTGACTGAGTAAAAGGGTCACACAGGGCTTTCTTGGTAGAGGTCTTCCTGGGAGCAGATCACAGCCAGAGATCTTTCTTCCTTAGAGTCAATGGGTAAGTTAGAGCCCCCAACCCTGTGTTTTGGCAGCCAAGTAGTTAACTGCTATGCCCCAAACAAAAACAAGTGTCAAATCCATTGCCTGACTCCTTTCTCACTCAGAGTAAGGAAGTGGCTCATGGGTTCCAACTGTCAACACCTT
Organism: Nesogale talazaci; assembly: GCA_004026705.1. Lineage (NCBI taxonomy): Eukaryota > Metazoa > Chordata > Mammalia > Afrosoricida > Tenrecidae > Nesogale > Nesogale talazaci. The sequence continues at coordinate 12,924 of PVJH01032213.1, read as the reverse complement.
TCAGGTTGTAGCAGTAGAGTGCTTTAACCATTGCAACACCAGGGCTGTGTTATCATGCTGTTGTTGCTAGGAACCAAGGAGTCAGTCTGACTCAGCAACCCTACGTACAACAGAACTTAAACACTTGCCTGGTCCTGTGCCCTCTTCACAATGGTTCTGTTGTTTGAGCCCACTGTTGGTCTTCACTCACTATTTCACCAACCGTGAGGTTCTTCTCCAGGGACTGAGCTCTCCTGACAACATGTCCACAGTAAGTGAGATGGAATCCCACCATTCTGGCGTCTCGGGAGCTGGCCTTCTTTCAAGACAGAATTGTTTGGCAAATCTTCTTCACTGTTCTTCTGGCAGGCAAGGATACTTTCAATATTCTTCACTAGCATCAGAATTCAAATGCACCAGTTCCTTTTTTTTAAAGATTATTTTATTGGGTTCCCTTACAGTTCTGATAACAATCCATACATCAATTTAAAAATCATTTTATTGGGGGCTCATACAACTCTTATCACAATTCATTGATCCATCCATTGTATGCAAAGCACATTGAGGAGCTCATACCAAGGGCTTCGGCAGAAAGAAAATGTTTTGAGAATGATGATGGCAATAGCAACATACATCAATTTTTATCATGCATATTTGTACATGTTGCCATCAATATTTTTTTTGCTTTTCTTTTTTTATTAAAATCATTTTATTAGGGGCTCGTACATCATTTTTCCAATACATAAATAAAAATACTGTGACAAGAACCCTCACATGTCCGCTGCCGTCATCATTCTCCAAACATCTGCCCTTTCCCCCAGCCCCTGGTGTCAGTTCCTCCAACGCCTCCCATGTTTCCCTACTCTCCCTCCCCCATCAACCCTCAATACTTTATAAATATTCTTCTTCTGTTGTATCTTACCCTGCCCGACATCTCCCTCAGCCCTCTCCCCCAAGCCTGTCCTCCAGACAGGTCATATGTAGATCCTTGCAGCTGGTTCCGTCTCTACCCCATCTTCTGTCCACCTATCCAGTAGTTCCAATCTAACCACTGGCCTGAGGGGGCTCATCCAGCCTGATTTCCCTATATCTCCAGTCCCCCTCTCCACTAGTGTACCTTTTCCAGTCCATCTGGATGTGCAAGGTAGAGTTGGGATCATGAGGGTTGGGGGGTAGCCATCAATATTTTATAAACATTTACTTTCTATTTGGGCTCATATTTTACACTGATCACTGTCTCCTTCCCCCTTGTTTTCTGTTCTGCCAGGGGGAGGGGGGGCAGTTATGTGTTGATCATTGTGATCAGTTCCCCCTTCCTTGAATGCATTGATTCTTTTTCAGTCTTATTAATTCAATGCCCAACTTTCACATGCATATGATGCAATTAAAAATACCATGAAGGGCCTGCGGGCTTGGCGGTTCAAACCCAGCGGCGGCTCTCAGGAGCAGCACTGGGTAGCGCCCACAACCACCAGAGGCAGTGATGCCAAAAAAAAAAATACCATGAACGCTTGAGTCAGGTGTATCCTAGTCCTTAAATGACATCCTTGGTTTTCAAACCTTAAAGAGGTCTTGTGCAGATTTACCCAATGCAATGTATCATTTGATCTCCTAATTGCTGCTTCCATGAACATTGATTACTGATACAAGTAAGATGAAATTCTGGACTTCACTCGCTTGTCCAGTTATGTTTCCTATTAGTCCAGTCGTGAGGGTTTCGGTGTTCCTTACATTGCATTGCAATCCATACTACAGGCTGTAAACTTTGATCTTCCATCAGCAAGTGCCTCAAATCCTCTTCATTTTTAGTAAAAAAAGCTTGTTTCAACTGCATATCACAGATTAATAAGTTTTTCTCCAAGTTCGAGAACATACACTTAATAACATACAAGTAATTCAGTTCCTCTGAAGACTGGATTGTCATTACAGATTGAAGTAGTGTGGTGAGAGGATACAACCCTGAAGCACACCTTTCCTGATTTTAAGCCATGCAGTGTTCTCTTGTTCTGTCGCATACGTGCCTCTTGACCCCTGGACAAGTTCCAAATGAGTGTTCAGTAGAAAAGAAACAGTAGTCTCACCTTTTCTACACTTCCAATAAAGTGTTCTGGAATTCCCACACAGCCAAATGGCATGAAATGGTCAACATAAAAGCAAGTTAACATCTTTCAGTTATTCTCTGCTTTGGGCCAGGTTCACTCGACACCAGCAATGCTACACCTTCTTTGCATCCTCTGTCTCTGGCTTGAAGTTCTGGCAGCTCCTTGTTAATGAACACCCGCGATTGCTGTTGGAGGATCTTCAGCAAAATCTCACTTGGATGTGCTACTCATGAGAGTGCACGACAATTTGAGCACTCTGTCGGATCACCTTTCTTTGGAATGAGTATGAATTTGGCTCTTTTCCAGTCAGATGGCCAAGCAGTTGCCTTTCAACTTTCTTGCCATAGATGAGTGCTTCTGATATTTCATCAGTTTCTTGAAATATTTCAATTGGTATTACATCAATCTCTAAATTCGTTTGTGGCTTTTTCCCCCATGGTCCCAAGAAAAGCTTTTATTCAATAACTTCCCCCCCACCCCCCACCCCGAGCCTGGGCTGCTGGGCACTGGCTCAGTCCTGCTGCTTGGTTCAGGAGGCCTCAGCATTGGCCCGGAGCATGGCCCCTGGGGACAGGGGCAGGAGCTGCTGCAAGAGGGGTCCAGCTGCTGTTGTGTCTGCACCTGTTTTGGTCTCATTCCGCTTGGGGAGTCCCGTTGACCATGTGCCCCAGGGCACATCTGAGTATGAGCTGGGGTCCATGGGATCTAACTCCTCATCCTTTCGACTTGCCCCCTTCTTGCTCTTGGGGTAGGGAGCCATCTCCTCCCGGCGATGAGGATGCCATTATTTAGCTTCTCAGTCGGCCTTGTCATACCTGCAGTCATGGTCTCGATCTCTGTCCCGCTCTCTCTCTACCTTGTCATAGCTATGCTCTCGGTCTTTGTCATGGGCCCGGTCCGGCTTGTCATGGCTCGGGTCCGACTTCTCCTCAATCTCTGCATTATTGCTCCTGAGCTTCTTAGCAGATTTGGTGACAACGAAGCTCGGGGTTATGTGGGGAAAGTCAGGACACAAGGTCTGTGTCCACATTCCAGCAGTAAGGGGGCCCGCAGGAAGGATCAAACATCTTGTACCAGGTGGGAGGCAGGCCCTCCAACTGGTAGCCTTGTAGTCCATGGGGCCATCTTCATAGTCCTCAGCAATGATCTCTTCCTCAGACTCGAGTTCCAGGTGTTTGAGGATACCGCTCTTGGCCATCCAGGTCTGCAGCAACACGGGCAGCAGTGCAGCTTGAACTCTTTCAGTACCATTGGTTCTTGTTCATATGCTAACCTTTGAAATTATATAGTGCCGACTAGTTCTTTTTGGTACCATGACTCTATATTCTTTCCATTTTTGGATGCTTTCTGCATCATTCAATATTTTGCCCATAGGATCTTTCAAGATTGTAACTCAAAGCTTGAATTTTTTTCTTGAGTTCTTTCAGTTTTAGCTATACATTGCATGTTTTTCCTTTTGGTTGTTTTTCTTTTAAAAAAATTATTGGGGGCATGTACAGCTCTTTTTTTTCTTTTTAAAATAATTTCATTGGGGACTCATACAACTCTTATCACAATCCATACATCCATCCCTTGTGTCAAGCATATTTATACATTTTTTGCCATCATCATTCTCAAAACATTTTCTTTCTACTTGAGCCCTGGGTATCAACTCCTCATTTCCCCCCTCCCTCCCTGACCTTCCTTCCTTCGTGAACCCTTGATAGTTTATAAATTATTGTTTTGTCTTGTCTTACACTGTCTGACGTCACGCTTCACCACTTTTCTGTTGTCCATCCCCCACAGGGAGGGTGTTAAATGTACATCCTTGTGATCGGTTCCCCCTTTCTATCCCACCTTCCCTTTCAGGTTATCTCCACTCCCATTATTGGTCCTGAGGGGGTTATCTGTCCTAAATTCTTGTGTTTCCAGTTTCTGTCTGTACCATTGTACATGCTCTGGTTTAGCCAGATGTGTAAGGTAGAATTGGGATCATGATAGTGGGGGGAGCAAGCATTAAAGATCTAGTGGACAGTTGTATGTTTCATCGTTGCTATACTGCACCCTGACTGGCTCAACTTCTCCTTGCGACCCTTCTGTAAGGGAATATCCAGGTGTCGATAGATGAGCTTTGGGGCTCTACCCCACACTGGCCCTCATTCACAATAATATGCTTCTTTGAGGACTGATCCCTTTGACACCTTGTGAACACACAGGCTGGTGTGTTTCTTCCAAGTGGGCTATGTTGCTTTTCGGCTAGATGGCTGCTTATTTATCTTTCAGCCTTTAAGACCCCAGATGCTATTATCTTTTGATAGCCAGGCACCATCAGCTTTCTTCACCACATTTGCTTATGTAGCAGTTTTGTCTTTGGCAATCAGGATGGTGAGCATCATGAAATGTCAGGTTAATAGGTCCAAGTTTTCTTGAATTGAGGGAGTACTAGTGTTGAGGCCCTCCTTCTGCATTTTCTAAGTAGATCTTTTCATAGTTCATTATACTATTTTACTTTGTCTTCTTGAGCTGCCCTTTGAAATTTTCTGTTCTGCTCTTTGATGTCATCATTTTTTTTTCATACGCTTTACACTCTCTGATGAAGATTCATTTCAGAATCTCTTCTGACATCCGAGATAACTTTTTCTTATTTATTGTCTTCTTAAGGACTTTTTGTTTTCTTCATGTATGATAGTCTCGATGTCCTCTCTATTAGTCTGGGTAGACTAGAGAAATTCATAAACACCCATACGCATGTAAGAGAGAGTTTTATACAAAGGCTAATTGTATATTAAGAAAACATCCCAACCTAGTCCAGTCCAAGGTCATACATCTGATACTAGCCTATATGTCTGACACCAATCTATAAAGTCCTCTTCAGACTCACAAAACCAGAATAATGAAGCCAAATGCAGGACAATCAAAGGGAGTGAGTAGAAAGTCTTTGCATCTAGTCCTGGCAGGGGTCTCCGTGTGGTTTCTCCAGCTTCAGAGGTCTGGTTCCATCAGGGTAAGCCCATGTGGCTTCTCCTCTGGATATCTTACAGGGAGTCAGCCTTGTGTCTTGTCAGTAGAGAGTCTCTAAGGGAGTGAACTGAGATAGTGTCTCTTGCCTGCAAGAAGGAGTGCCAGATTTCCCAGAATTCTCAGAAGGCCATGCCCACACAGAGGTCTCATTGGCTATCTTCAGATTGACAGGCTAGATTCCACTTCTACACTTTTTTTTTTGTTTTTTGGGCATCACTGCCCTCTGGTGGTGGGAGTAGGAGGCCCAGCCTTTGCTCCTGTGGAGCTGCTGCTGGAATTGAACCTCCATCCCAGTGGGCCGCAGTCCTGCACACAACTACTATGCCACTGGGGCTCAGCCCACTTCTACACTCTTTTTTTAAAAAAATTTTTTGGGGGGTATCACCTCTGAGTACCACCTCTGGTGGTCGTGGGAGCTACCCAGCACTGCTCCTGAGAGCCGCCGCTGGATTTGAACTGCCAAGCCCGCAGGCTGCAGTTCCGCACTCAACCACTTATGCCATCGGGGGTCAACCCCCACTTCCACACTCTTAATCCTCAAATTGACACATGATTAGGTGACTGTTACACCCTCCCACAGCTCAGCAGATCTTCTGTCATTAGTGTTCGATGTATCAAATTTTTTCTCAAAATTCAAGTGGGGTAGCTTCTTGTCTCATGTGAACTCGCTTTCCTTCTATGCTGAACTGAATATGAGCTATGGATGGTCAGCTCCACAGTCAGTCCCTGGCCAGGTTTTGGCTGCTGATACTGAGCTTCGCCATCATCTCTTGCCACAGAGGCAGTCATTTTGCTGTCTTGCACCCATTAAAAAAACCCAATTGCTGCCAGGTGAGAGTCAATTCCGGTGCTTATGAATGTAATTCCTTATGAATGTAATTTCTAAGATGGCAAATGTTTACAGAAGCAGGCAGCCTCAACTTTCTTCCAGGAGCTGTCTGGCTGGTTTGAAGTGTCCATCCCCAGTTAGCAGCCCAGCACCTACCCCACAGAGCCACCAGGACTCCTTAATTAAAAAAAAAATCCTTTTACTGGGGGCTCGTACAACTCTTATCACAATCCATCCATGCATCCATTGTGTCAAGCACATTTGTACACTTGCTGCCATCATCATTTTCTTTGTACTTGAGCCCTTAGTATCAACTCCTCATTTCCCTCCCTCCCTTCCCCTTCTTCCCTCATGAACCCTTGATAATTTACAAATTATTATGTTTTCATGTCTTACACTGTTCAGTGTCTCCCGCCACCCCCTGTCTGTTGTCTATCCTCCAGGGAGGGGGTTATAGGTAGGTCATTATGATTGGTTCCTCCTCTCCAAACCCCCCCCCCCTTCCCTTGCCCTCCTGGTATGGCTCTTAATATTGGTTCCGAAGAGTTTATCTGTCCTATATTTCCTGTCTCCTGCTCTCCTATTTCCAGTTCTTATCTGTACCTCTGTACATGCTATGCTCTAGCCAGATTTGTAAGGTAGATTTAGGGTAATGAGTGTGGGGTGGGGCTGGGGGGTAAGCATTAAGGAACCAGAGCATAGCTGTTTCGCTGGTGCTACTCTGTATCCTTACTGACCCGTCTTCCCCCCACAGCCCTTCTACAAGGGAATGTCCAATTGCTTACAGATTGGCGTTGGCTCTCCACTCCGCTCCCCCGCTTCATACTGTGGGTCTTTGATGTCTGATATCTGATCTCATTGACACCCCATGATCACACAGGCTGGCGTGCTTCTTCCATGAGGTACTCCCTCAACACAAGAACACTCTGTTCCAATAATCTGGCATTCTGAGATGTTCACCTTTCCAACACGATCACTGAAGACAAAGTGGGTGCCTAAGCAAATATGGTGAAGAAACTGATGGTGCCAGGCTATCAAAAGATATAGCATCTGGGGTCTTAAAGGTTTGAAGATTAAACAAGTGGTCATCTAGCTGAGGACTCCTTAATTTAATGGAGAAGACTGTATTTCACTTCTGGGGCAGCTGGGAAGTGAGTAGGGCAGTCTCTACTGAGATCGGTCACTATCTCCTCTTCCCAGTAGGGGGTTCACTGGCACAGCTCTGTCCTCAGCCCTCTGTGCCTGCCTCAGACCGTTCAGGAGGAAGGTGGGAGAACACTTGTTCTCTGGAAAGAGATCCAGGTATTCTCTGGACCAGCCTCACCAACAATACAGCCTTTGATTCCTGTGCTGCTGACACATAGTCCTCTTGTAAGAAGAAAAGAGAAATGATTGGAATGAGTGAAAAACAAAGACAAAAACCCTAGGATACAAAGTTACATGTGATTGGACATCCACTACACACAGAATAAAGTGCAAGGGAAAGGGAATGAACGTAGATTTCCATTAGAGGGTATTATCTAGCTATTAAGAAAGAAATGAGTTTGCTCTGTATTGATCTGAGTGATGTCTGTGATACATTAACTGAGGGGGAAAGTTATAATGTGTAAGTATGATCTCGTTAGAAGGAAAAAAGAGAGAGAGGTACTCCTCATCTGATGAACAAAGGAGATTTTTAAAAATAATCATTTTATTGGGGCCTTTCATACAACTCTGATCATAATCCATACATCCATCCATTGCATCAAGCACATTTGGTACCATGATCATTCTCAAAAGACTTGCTTTCTACTTGAGCCCTTGATATCAACTCCTCTTTTTTCTTCGCCCTCCCCGACCCTCCCTTCCTCATGCATCCTTGATAATTGATAAATTATTACTATTTTGTCATGTATTACACTGCCTGATATCTCCCTTAACCCACTTTTCTGTTGACCACCCCCAGGGAGGGAGTTACATGTTGATCATTATGATCGATTCCCCCTTTCTCTCCCCACCTTATCCTTACTCTCCTGATATCACTATTCTCAATATCAGTCCTGAGGGGTTTATCTGTCGTGTGTTCCCTTTATTTCCAGCTCTTATCTGTACCACAGAACAAGTTCTGGTCTAGCTCGATCTGTGAGGTAGAATTGGGGTCATGGTTGTCGGGGTGAGGAGGCAGTAAAGAGCTCTGGGAAAGTCATATGTTTCAATGGCGCTATACTCATCTCTTCCTTAGGACCCTTCTGTAAGGGAATGTTCAATTGTCTCCAGATGCGTTTTGGATCTCCACTCCGCACTCCCTCTCATTCACAATGGTTTTAATTTTTTTTCTGGGTCTTTGAGGCTTGATACCTGATCCCATCAACACCGCATGATCACACAGGCTGGTAAGCTTCTTCCATGTGGACTTGGTTGCTTCTCGGGTAGATGGCTGCTTGTTTATCTTTAAGTCTTTAAGACTCCAGCTGCTATATTTTTTGATAGCTGAGAGCCATCAGCTTTCTTGTGTGTGTGTGTGTTTTGTTTTTTGGGCATCAATGCTCTCTGGTGGTCGTGGGAGCTATCCAGCGCTGCTCCTGAGAGCCGCTGCTGGATTTGAAGCGCCAAGTCCACGGGCCACAGTCCCGCATTCAACCACTTACAGCCACCGGGGCTCAGCCGACCATCAGCTTTCTTATGTACCCATTTTGTCTTCAGCGTGTTGGGAAGGTGAGCATCACAGAATGCTGGGCATTAGAACAAAGTGTTCTTGTGTTGAGTAGAAAGAGGCCCCATGTCCATCTGCTAAATGCCACAAGAGGGATTTTTAAGTTAAAGTGCTACCTCCTTGAACTGAGGACCCCCTAGTTTCTCTGTCTGGATCTGAGTTTTCTCCTGGAAAATCAGGATAAATCTATGATATTTTTAAAGTTGAAAAGGGGGGGTTGAGATCAAGTGCAGTTTTCATATTATTGTGCACATTAGAACCCATGATGGTTTGAGGGACTGCAGCTAGTCCCTAACAAATGCCCAAGCAATATTGTTGCTGATGTTCAGTGGACGTCGACACCAGCTCAGAGGGTCCCCAGCACAAGACAGGGCAGACGTGCCCTTGAAAGGGATTCCTTGGCCGCCCTCTTCGTAAAATCACACCACCAGGTCTTCTTCCTGCATCCAAGGTCTGGGTTTGAACTGCTGAACCTGAAGTTAGCAGTTGAGTGTTTAATTGTTACATCACTGGATTCCATGCTCTACCACTAACCAACTGCCTAATTTGGGAAGCTTCATCTTTTTAAAACCTCATGAAGCTTTTGTTATTTCAATTTTGTAGGATCATGCCGAGTGGTAACGAACTGTTAACAATAGTTCCCATAGTGAAGACGGAACTGGAGGGAGACTGGCAGGGTACAACCAAGGTAACCAAAAAGCATGCAGAGGGCGGGGGTGGGGGCGATGCCTCAATATGATGAATTTGCCCAGGTTCCATCTGCTCGGAGCACCATTTGAGGGGTCATTTCAACTACTCATCACTTAGAACTGAGCTGAGCTGGGATTTTCTCCCCATACTCCACAGTGCCTGAGCTTCCACCCAAACCCACTCCCGTTGAGATGCTGCTGATGCATGGCCACCTTAGGTTGGAGTTTCTGAGACTACATCATCGTGGAAGCTGGCAGGCTCGTCTTTTTCGAGGGTGGGTCTGAACCACTATTAGCAACCCCACCTCATCCTGCCTTCCACCAGAAGACCAGTCTTACATGCTCTGACAAAGGTCCCTACGCCAGCAGGGAAGTCTATTTTATCCCCGGTCCACCCTCCATCCCCACCCACCCCGATCTGGGTGGGTCACATAATATAAATCCTGCAGAGTCATTTCATATAAATATTACTGAGCAAATGAATAGGAATTACTTTGATAAATCAGGACAAATGTACAGATGAATAAAAGTAGCGCCAATCCCCAAATAATGAAACCATCCATGCACTAAATCAAAGCGGGACTGTCCGCCCTCCCCATTCTGCTAACAGCATGGTGGCGGAAGCCAACTAATGACGCAGGAAGATGACCAACAAGAGGACAGGCCGGCAAATAGATCTGCGAGATCTAGCTGACTCTGACCCTTGGCCATCTTACATATGGCAGAGTGCTGCACTGCCCGCTCCTGCACAGTCCTCCAGCCTGTGTATCCCGTTCACTCCCACACAAATCCATCTCACCCAAGGCTCTTCCTCTGATGTCAGCTTCCACTGCCTGCTCCCTGCTGGGGACCCGTGCAAGGCCAGGCTGGACAAAGGCCGGATGGGCATCTTAGGCATTCAGTGGCTAATGTTCAGGGTCACATTGCCAGGCATTCCTTCCTCGTCTATGTTAGCCTGGGAGCTCTGCAGAATCCTGTCCACCATGAGTGGCCCCGCTGGCATTCAAGACACAGGTGTTATAGATCCCAGCATTGCAGCCAAACAGCCAAACCACCGCAGTCAGACAAAAGGACAGATGAGAGGCAGAAGGGAGGAGCAGTCAGCCGATGCCCATTGGGCAGTGTCAAGGGTGGTCTGTTGGAATGCACAGTGGGTCAGGGCAACACAGATCTCCCTGAGAGTGCAGGTCAAGGCTCAGAAGCCCACCACGGGGAGGGAAACTGACCCCAGACCACTCTCAAAGGTCTTCTCCATGTGCCCTAGAGGGCCCAGCAGTGCCTGTTCTCCTCTGAGCCCCAAGCCCTGCCAACAACCTCTCGACAGCTCTGCACACAACTGCTTAAGGACTTCCCAGTGGGAGCAATTCCCTGTGTAGATTTTGTGCCTGTTTGTTTGTGGAGTTGAGTCAGGGTAAGTGCTGACAATGAAATCGCAGCAAAGCCTGCCTGTTCTGTGCCTCCTCTCTCCAGGCAGCCCAGGGGTCATCCAAAGACAATAACCTCCTCCAGATGCTGTGATTTGAGAAAACCAACTGTCTGAAATGGGGAAGGGAATGGGAGGAATGAATGCACAAAGTACTCTCTTGTTTTGTTTCCCCGTTAAAGATAGCCCATCCAGGCCGTGTGACCTGGAGGCTCGTCTGCTGGTTGGGGGGTGCTCACCTCTCTCTCCCATGAGCACTCCATCTCCGCCATGCCCTCCTAATCCTCAAGCTAAGCTCACACATTTGAAGGGCTTTGGAGGCTCCTAGGAAACACGGCGGCATCTTACTTGTGAGCAGCCCCGGGATCATTCCCGTGTCAACGTCTGCCTCTACTCTAGCTCCTGGCGCTGCCGGCACAAAGCTCTGCCTGTTCCTTCAGGGATTCGTCTGCTCCAATTTTGTCTCCCATCCAGGTCTTGACCCTTAGCAGAATGACAATTAGTTGCCCCAAGGATCCGGAAGGAAACTCATTTCACAGGGAGCAGCCATCTGTTAGACAGCGCCAACTCGCCCATAGTTAGCGTTTGTGAATTCCAACCCAAGCAGGCGCAGCAAATGTGACCCAGAGAAATCCGTCTTTCACGATGGCCCATATTTGCCACACTCCAGACAGGCCTCTCCATAACTCTGAAATTGTTTCTCCCAAATCTCATTTTTTTTAAATCACTGCTGAGTAAGTTTTCTTCCAAAGCCGCCTTGAGAATTCCTTCTTGAAACAAGAATAATGATTGCTTTTCTTGGGGGGAAAAACACGCAGGTTGCAGAGTCTGACAGCTGAGCTGCACTGTGAGGTATGTGAGGGTCAAAGTACTCTGGGATACGAGTTTGATCCGTGAAGAAAATGAGGCGCGGCCATCTCTGGGGTCTGAGGTCTCACGCTTTCCTGGGAGATGGAAGGGGCTCGTTCTCTTGCTGAGCTGACCAGAACTGGAGGATGCCACCAATCAGGTTTTACTCTCTGGAGAAATAGATGCGGTTGGTGAATATAATTTTTGCGAAATGGTGTTTTTTTGGGGGTCCATTTTGGGGTGGGGGAAGGGATGGGCACCACGGTGGTCTTGTTTGTATCTTTGTCACTGAATCTGACGTGAAGGAAACGGGTTCTAAGAGGTATAAACCATTGGGAGTCCAAGTCTGGCCATGACTGGCAGTGAGCTTTGTGCAGCGAGAAGTTTGCTCTTAGACACAATGGAAGAGGAATTTACTGAGGTGCTCATGGACACAAGAAGGAAAGCTATAGGCTGCACTCAGTAGCTGAGGGGCCAAGGGGCCAAGAGGAAACCTAGACACAGACGCAGGCCCTCCTCTGTGCCCAGGCGCGGCACTTCAATCTGTGCAAGGGGCAGGCTGTGCTACATCTGCAGTAGGCCTACATTGCTAAGCACTGGCGTTCCTTTCAGGAGACAGCTATTCAGACACCAAGGCATGTTTGGGGGACTCAATGCTCCAAGGAACAGGCTAAAAGTGCCTGGCCAAAAGATCTCGACATTCCTTTCCACCTGATCAAGGAGAAATGCTTGGATTGTTCTACCTTTGAAGGACAAATGTCCCTGGATGCTCAGAGACCGATCCTGTCAAAGAAGCCTTCGGCAGCTGAAGCTGCCAAACACAGGTTACAGAAGACTTGAGTCTGAACCACCAGACGGAGACCAAACACTGTCTGGCGGTGGGGGTAGGAGAGTGTGGCCTGCTGTGTCTCCCACAGCAGATCACTGGCTGAGGGGGACCCCGTGGCTTGTGATGACTTTGAGTGTGTCTGAATGTCACTGTCATATATTTCTTTCTCCCTCCTATCTTTCCATCACTTACTCACTTTCACCCACTCATTATTCATAAATTCTAATTAGGCACCTCGTTCTAGACCAGGAATGATCTAATGGGGAACGCTGAAGAGTGAGAGGCCACTAAACCTCCTTGTAACCTCACACAGAGAACACATGAACAGTTTCAGGGGTGCGGGACTTGACTGAAGATGCGGTGCCTGTAGGCAGCCATGCAATAAGCTGGGAAGAGGATGCCAGTGTCCAGACTAAGGGAACAAGGAAACAGCATGCAGGGACCCCAGCTGAAAGGCTCAGTGATGAAAGACACACCCTGGGGTGATCATGGAGAGAGAGGGGCTTGCTGTGGCTGGGGCGGGGGGGGGGGG